>JAKLMK010000035.1:0-228702 GCA_022813445.1 Neophaeococcomyces aloes | reverse complement strand
TAACCCTAACCCTAACCCTAACCCTAACCCTAACCCTAACCCTAACCCTAACCCTAACCCTAACCCTAACCCTAAGTTGTAATATAAGGCTAGTATATACTACGCGTAGCTAGAGTCGAGTTAGCGACTTTTAGCGACGACGACTTTAATACGAAATAACTCGATAGCTAGGATAGATATTAAAAAATAGAGAGAAGATCTATACTTAGGTACTATAACACTTTATAGATAAATAGTAAAAAGAATAAAAAATTTTAAAAGTATAATAAAACCTAAGTCGATTTTCTAGTATAGAATTCGCTATAAAACCTTTTTATTAAAGATTATATAACTAAAGCTTAATTTTAATTATTTTATCTTCTTTATTAAAAAGCTTCTTAATATCTTTAAAATAGGTTATAACTCCGCTCGCGAAGTATACCTTTATTTAAGCTTTTCTATTATTATAGGTTATATATTTAAGGAAATTATTAAGGTAAGATTTAAACTAATTTATAATCTTACTTTATAAAAAGCTATTAGTCTATATAACCTAGCGTTTCTTATTATTCTTAAGTTCTCTATTTTAGATACTTACTCTAATTAAGTATTTATAGCATTTAAATTTAGTATATTTACTATAAAATAACTTCGGTTTTTTAATCTTAAGCTTAGTATTATTAATACTTTAAATTATTAAATTAGTAATAAATATATTAGTTATTCTTATTCTAGAGACTATAACTAAGCTAGTACTTATAATTAATATTTTTAAGAATATATTAAGTAATCTAAAACTATTCGTTAGTTCTATTAGTAAAGTAGATTAACTAAATTATAGTTAAAGTATACCTATACTTATATATTCTATAACTTAGTAAGTAAGATAGTTAAAATATTATATACTACTTATTAAAGCGCTTACTAAACTCGTAAAGATATAAGTAAGTTTATAGTAGGGTTTTACTCGTATAGCTGAGTAGGTAGTTAATAATATAAGTATTTAATATAAGTTAAGTTAGTATAGGTAGGGGTCTCTTAATAACTTAGATTAACTATAAAAGCTATAGAATAGATATAAGAAACTCGTATCTATATACTCGTTAATATAAAGCCGTCTAAGGTAGTATAAGGTAACTAAGGTCGAGCCTTAGTGACCTTAGGAACCTTAGTCCCTAAAGATCATGTGATCTAGGCCCTAGCTTCCTTATATATTAGGTCCTCGCCTAACTTTCCCATATCTTCTATATACGGTCACCTTATGGCCGTATATGTTACCTGCTTGTAATAATAACACTATAATAGTCGTAAAGATATCTAATCTACGATATTATAATCATGTTTATTAACAGCGTATCACTTGATCTACAGTTAAAAGTGTAAATAGTAGTGGATAAGTATACAAAGCGCTGTTATACGTTACTTTGCCGTACGTCACTGATGAGCTTAGGTACTTTGCGACAAATGGGAGGGATAACAATTTTCCCGGCTTTTCGGTTTCCTAGTCTCCTGCGGAGCGGCTCTCGAGGCCGGCACTTCTACTGTTGTCGGCACATGATAAGAGGTGTCTTGGATGTAGAATGACGTCTTTTGAATATAGGTATTATTGTGCGTACTTAGAGGCTATGGGTTCGAAACTTACGCTCCTGGATCAAACATATTAACTCTTAAATAGCTAGAAAAATGCTCGAAGCACACGTAGAGCATGACACGTCTGTCACCTTACACTCTGTTGCTATTCCCAAGGTAATAGAACCCAACGACGTCCTCATCCGCGTCGTCTGCGCAGCATGCAATCCCAAAGACTGGAAAATGCCCGCTGGCATTCTGAAAACGATTGCCAACTGCCCCAATTCCGGCGATGATCTCGCAGGTATCGTGCAAGAAATTGGGTCAGCAGTTACCTCAATCAATCCGGGTGACCGGGTTGCTGCACTACACGAGCTCGGTGCCCCATACGGAGCGTATGCGGAGTTCGCGATAGTGAAAGATTTTGTGTGCATTCGTCTCCCCAAAGACGATTCGATCTCCTGGGAACAAGCAGCTACTTTGCCGATGGTGGCGTTCATGGCTTGTATAGCGCTCTTTGGAACGTTGAGGCTCAGTGCAGGGCCGTGGGAGCAGGTAACAAGGAAAACACCTTTGTTGGTGTATGGAGCATCAAGTGGCATTGGGAGTATGGCGGTAAAACTGGCGCAAATAGTTAATGTACATCCGGTAGTCTGTGTTGCTGGACGCGGCGAACACTTCGTTAACAGCCTAATCAACAAGACTATGGGGGACACGGTATTAGACTACAGACAAGGTGATGATAAGCTCGTAGATGAGATTCGAGCTGTGCTCGGTGAAGAGAGATTGGATTATGCCTTCGATGCAGTCAGCGAACCAAGCAGCTTGACCAATATTGTTAAGGTCCTTAATCCGCAGGGAGGAAAACTCACGCTAGCTCTTCCAGGGCGCAGCAAAGACTTACCAGATGGATTAGAAGTGTTCCACGTCATGGCAGGAAGTCTCTGGAAAAGCTTGGTTGGGCGTGACAAGGACGAGAAATTAGGGAACTTAGGATTAGAAGAGGGTGGACCTGAATTCGCCAGAGCTATGACATTGAGCATTGAATCAATGCTAGCCGATGGAAGCCTGGCACCACATCCACATATTATCTACGCAGACGGACTCGAGGGGTTAGAAGTGGCGTTGAAGACTCTCAAAGAAGGCACACATAGCGCTTCAAAGCTTGTGATCCGGATCGATGCTACACCTCGACTGCACATCGAGGAATAAGCTATGATGGAAGAACTAGGCTTCAGGGGTGTGTTATAGCTCCATCAGGAGGGTCGAGTAGGTAACTGAGCGATTGGCCGATAAGGACGGACTTTGCCCCTTTATCAGTATTAATGTGTTTATGTATTTTGATGTCCAGCTGGTAATGACGCTCCAGCTGCATTTGAAAGTCTGCGCTCCTTTTCCTCCAACACTTTACGCAACCATGTTGCCTGTTGTGACGGTTGATCCTAAAAGTTAGAGAGGTATTGTAAGCCCTTTGATCTGAGCAATTCTCTCAAGCTCCTCGATTGACCTTTTGACGAAGGGGACTACCTTCCAGTGGGACAGATTTTCCAGCGCGTATTCCAGCAGAAGCTTGTCTTCTAGCGACTCCGGGGACTCGTCATTGTCGTCAAACATTAGTAGCAAAATCATGCTAACAGTGAAGTAGCTATACTCTTCGTTAGTGGACACTCGTTCGATTACCTCGTGTTAGGGATCTCACCTTCGAACGACAACGTGTGAATCGATCGTTTTCTGAGTCAAAATCTCGTCCGTTCCCTTCAGGAAGTTACGACAAGCAGTAAGACACTCTGTGGCACCACGTTGAACACGCTCAGAGTCTTCCTCATTCACTCGCTTACCACTGTATGAAGGTTCTCTGCTTCTTGCGACAAATGGCCAAAGGACGACGGCAAGGAGAGCATGATACTGGCATCGGAGGTAAGCCTTTCGTTTGTCAAAAAGAAGTGAGTGGTCGGGTGGGAACCGAAGAGAGCTGGGAAGATGACAAAACCAGTCATCGATCTGGTTCCGAAGCTCCATAGCAACAACTGGAGTGTAAGTGGTAAGTGCAGAACCTACACAGCCATTAGCAAATCACGGGGCAAGTGAAACGTTCGTACCTTTAGCATCAGCCGATGGGACAGCTTCTACCATGAGCTTACGCAATGATGTTAGAGCCAGCAGGTAGAATACGCCTTCTTCTTCATAGTGGCTACTTGGTAGTGGGACCACTGTATCATAGTCTTTCAGATTACTTGTTGGTAATTCAAGGCATATCTCGAGTTCACTCCAACTCATGTAAGCAATGGCGGTAAGGCTTCGTGAGCAGATTTACCTATCAATAATGTAGCAAATCCAGTAGATCCTCTGAAAGGCGTCCCCGTAAACAGGCGACTCTCGTTCGATGATTCCAGCTCGGAGAAGAAACATGCAGTTCTGTGTAACTCGCGAGATCGAATTCCATGACTCCAAAGGCCGCATTGCGTAGAGGAAGTAAATACTGCAATGCAAGTTAGTTGCGCTAGCTTCTAAGGCATATGTAGGAGAACCGACGCTTCCAAAGTTCTGCATTGTAGGATGCAGAGATCTTTGCTCAATGGCGGAAAGTTCTTCATAATTTCAAACGCACGTGCATAGTAGCCAGCACCTGGAAGCTCATCAAAGGATTGGGAGTAAAGGTTCGTGTCCGAAGCGAGAGAGCCGAGCGCATATATGAGGAAGACTAAGCACAAAGACGGTGACTCGACTTCGTACTTGGAGATTTGAGCAGCCTGTAAGTGCTTTAAGGCAGTCTCATGGTCGAACAACGGGAGCCATTTCAAAACGTTCTCGACAAAGGATTGCTGTAAGCGCCAGAGATGTGGACGTGACAAATCGGTGTTGTAAATCGCTTGTATGGTACGCATATCTGTCGTGCCTCTGAGTTGATCTGAGAAGAAGTCTTCGGTGCAGTCATAACACAATGGAGGCGATCCCTTGAAAGCAAAGATATTCGGCATGCGAGGAATGGTCGACTGCCTCGATGCAGACACCACAGATGGCGTGGGAGATGTTACAGATGGGTCGGCTTGATGTGATTGGGAAATGGTCCGATCGAGCATACCCTCTGCCCTTGCGGGCTCATGCTGTTGTCGCTGATTCTGCATTTCTTGCTGTTGGCTCAGGACTGCAGCTATCGATTTTAGCGTTGACTCGATCTGCTCCAGTCGTGCGGCGGTATTGGTGTCGTCGCCGTCATTTCGAGGCCGATCATTCCTGCTGGGACCCCGGTAAATGCATTCGATGCCCAGCTTGGTACAGAAGCTACACGATGGTCTTTCGGCGTCGCATCTGGTTTTGCGGAGGCGACAAACCTCACACTGTTAGGCAATCAGTCACACATAGTCCCGAACTCGGTATAATACGCATACCGCAAGAGCAACTCTTTTTCGGGGATATGATTTGGTATCAGCATTTGCATGATCCGCTGACGAGAAGGCACTATCATCGTCTGCTCTTCGTTTCTCGGGTGGATTCATCTTAAGCGATAGGTTAAAGTCTGACTGACTTCAAGCCGTGATCCAGAATCAAGCTCCCTGCACGATGCTGGCACATTCGGCAATGATGAGAGTCTGGTTCGATGATAATCGCGTATCGTCGGCACGAAAGATAAACGACGAAGACGAGAAGAGAGGTCGTGCGGAGTGCAAACATGTCTTTGCGAGCCAAGCCATGGGCGAGCGCGGGGGTAAAGGTGCCTAGACCGACGCGGGGAAGTGGGTTCCTGAGGCTCCTGAGCTCAGGTTGTGTAAGTTCAAGAAGCGGGTTTGGAAAAGACCAAGCAACAAGCAGCTTTGAGTTATCCTATTGCATTGTTTTAGTTCGTCAACACGACAACTCAGACCTTAGATTACCTAAATCGTAACTCCGCGTCCTGATTCACTCGATCGAAGGCTTTGCCACGTTTGCACAAGCGATTGTTGATTCGTGCATCACAATACTGCCAGTGCATTCGGAGGACTAGCAACAGCACCATTGACATTTAACGGCGAACTGGTCAGCAGGAACGTCCATCTTTGGTGTTTCTCACACTCTTGCGACAGAGTCTCAAGATCCCACATCTCCCCGATCGGCTTGCCCCATAAAGAGAGGAGGTGATCGTGGAGCATGTACTCGGGCTGTGGCGGCCATACCTCCCAGCCGATTGAATCGCCAGCAACGGCTGAGAAGTGTTGGTTCCAAAGCCACTCCAGTGTGTCATAGCAACCCTCAACACCAACCCAAGCCTTACCATTAGTGATGTATTTGAGTCTATCCTCTTCGTTGTTCTCTTCGTACCATTTGATCCAGCCCGTTCTGACGAGAAGAATATTGCCACTGGAAAAAGTGACGCCCTCCTCATCAGCGACGGTTTTCAAGTCCTGCAAAGTAATTGCATGCTTGGACATTGGATCGTACGAGATGCCGTGTCGACTGGCCCAAGGACAGTAGTCCAGGAGTACACCTCTACCAACAATGCCTCCTCGATCGTTCCAGTCTGCACAAGCATTTAGATACCGATCATGGCTGACATTGTGGCCGCCACTTACGATCAATGCCCAAATGTGAGGTCTTTAGCAAATCATCGTGATAGATTCCATTGTAGTACAGACCCGTTTTCGAATGTCCCCAATGTCCTATTGTAGCTCGTCAGTCTTGTTGTATATCTCCTGATCAAGTACGTGCACCAGCATACGGAGTCCATCCCACTGGCTTCCTGAGTTCCATCAGTTCATTTTCGCGTTCAGATAAGGATTGCGCGATTACACTACCAGATTGGGTGTTGATAGTGATTTCATCATCATACGAATAGAATGAAAAACCCTCCTTCTCGCGCCAATTGACAAACTGATGCTGGAGCTTCGTTCTCCGAAAACCAGGCTGATGTATCTTTTCAAGGCCCCAGTTCAAAGATACGGCCTTCCCAGTTCTGACCTCCTTGACTGCATTCAGGACCACGTCAGGGGTAAGCAAATTGATGGTTCCAACTTCATCTTTGATACCATCTTTGTCGAACAAGCCCCACGAAATCTTTTGCCTAAGCAGCTCAAAAGTCACTTGCTGTGTATAGAAGTGTGAGGAGGGCTTTAGATTACTTTGTAACTTTATCCTCAAGTAGGTTTTTGTAGTCTGGCAATTCGAACTTCATCATGGTAGTTGCCATCTGGCAAATGGTTACTATACGTGTGCCAGGTCAGTGTCTTACATCAAAACTTATTGGGACAACCTCACTCGAAGTTACGATATCGTAAGGTGTATTTAAAAGATTTAAGAAGACAATGTCCAGTTTGGCTGACCACCGAGGTACTAAAAAATCATCTGTTGCCGAGCCAAATATAAGTGGACCAATCTTCCGAAAGAAAGTCAACTGCCTTAGTAAGATCGAATGTTATATTTTAGTGAGCTTCTTGAAGTGCTTGATGACTGCTCCGTAGGAATCTCTAGGTTGTCAATCGTCAAGGTACATTGGGCCTCTTTCGTAGATTCAGTTATCAAGGGACAGATATGGGCATTTGTGGACGGAGTGATGACAGAAACGTCGGAGCAATAGGAAGTGTCGAGTTTTGACATCACGTCTACGATATTTGATTGCTGGCTACATGTACATACTTCGTATATCGGGATAGCACGTGCAGGACGTGCAAGTGATGCGCCGTGACACGATGCACCTCTTTACTGTCGAATGATGGCACGCAATGCTTTCAGCAGCGTTACCGTTGTACTTCTTTGGCAAAAACATTCAACCCAGGTTTCTGCCAGGTTGAGTAGGCTAACATGTGCTTCATATCACCCTCCGGATTCCACTGCTCGATACTGTCATCAGCACTGGTGATATCGAAGCTCCAGAACAGCCTGCAGAGTGCTAGACGCATTTCAAGATACGAAAGACTAGAGAACAAGCATGGTTAATAATGTAGATGAAGTTAGAATGGCAAACTTACTCTTTACCGATACACCCTCGTGGTCCTAAGGAGAAAGGTCTGCTTGCAAGCTTATCGTCGCTCTTATACCTCTCATCCTCAAGCCATCTCTCGGGGATGAATGAGTCCGGATCTTTGAAATTTGCAGCGTTGTGGTGGGCGCACCATGAGCTGACAGATACAGCTGTCTAAATTTTGAAGTTAGTCCAACCACCTTCATAACTTAGATCCAAATAACTCACGTCTCCAGGCACGAAATGACCGTCGACTGTGTCGCCTCCTTGTTGAATCTCACGTAGAAAGCCAATCGGTGCAGGAGGGAAAATACGCAAGTTCTCCTCAATGCAAGCACTCAGGTAGGGTAAGTTGTGAGCGACTTCGAGTGTGATGTCAGCTTCAGACTTGAAGGCATGCCTAATCTCGTCGTTGAGTTTCGCATAAATCTTTGGATGTCGCAGCAGCATATTCATTAATGAGGCTAGAGAGCTGGCAGTCGTCTCGCTTCCAGCTACACTTCATGCAAAGTCAGTCTCAGTCTATGCAACTGGACAATCAACTTACATGAACAGAGCCGCGTTGACAATGACTTCGTCTTGAGAGAGATCGTACACTTCTGACTGCTTGAGAATATAGTGGATGAAATCCTTGCGAGTCGAGGACTTGGCGTTGATTCGTCTGACTGAGATCAGCACGGAAAAGATATCAGTTACACATCCTTCGCTTACCTCATAACTTTCTCCCTGCTGTATTTCAGATGGCTCGCTCGACCTCGGGCCAAATCGCCTTGCAATGATTTCTGGAGCCACTTTTGAGTGGATGAGCCTGCTGTTGCGAAACGCCTTGATGCTTGCTCGATTGCTCCTGCTTTAACGGCATCGAAGATGAGCGTAATCCAGAAATGAAATTCCCCTTGCTCCAAGCATCCAAACGACTCGCCAAATGACAAATCTCCAATAATGTCGAACGTGAAAAAGTTGAACCATTTGACAATATCAAAACTTTCTCCTTGTCTAGCAAAGTCATGAATGTTGTTCATAAGTTTTGTTACAAATTCATTCACAGTCGGCTCTTGCTCCCATAAAGCCTTCTTCGAAAAGCCATGTGACAAGGCTTTACGTTGTCTGGCGTGAGTTTCCCGGTCTGCCATCGAGATGCTCGCGACACCAGGTATCGGGTCGACGGCACCAACATGGATTGGATGCTTGATCAGATCTTTTCGTCCATTACGATGACCATATATATCTTGCCAAGCAGCTGCGGTGTTGAAGGACAGCTCTGTGGGGCTCAAACGCACTACTGGTCCATATAGGTCGTGGAGCTTCCTGGTTTCGAATGGTAGGCGCCCTCGCAGAGTCCATACAACACCTGGAAGCTACGCGTATTTTAGCATTGTCCGAATTTTTGAACTGTGTCACTTCGCTGTGTACTCACATCAGAAACTTTGTTAAGGAAAGGACCTGGGAACTTCGCAAGAGGATGAAACCATAAGCGGTAAGCCACCAGTCCGATTGTATACAGAACCAGGCCAGCGACAACTATCAAAGCTCCTAGAGCAATTCTGTCTCCAGTACCCCGGAGTTGAGATGTCTTCTCATCATACTTGCCATCTGCCAGCATCGAGACTGTTCGTCCCGTGTCGTCCATAGCTGCGAGTAGCGAGAACGCCAGCCCTACGAAGCGATGGGATGTTGTCTTCTTTCTTGCATCAGCTCAGCTGATGTCGAACATGGGGGTCACAGAGATTGACAATCGATCTTATCCATTCTAGGCAAATTTCTGTGGAGCGCCTGGGCTTCCCCGTCTGAATTTATCCGAGCACACCCGGTAAGAGGTTACAAATTACTCTCCCCAGTTGCGGGAGTTTCCAAGGGTTTGCTCGCATGATCTTGGCCTCACAAAGACCTCTGAATCGGACACCAGTCACTAATGGCGCTGAAACAGACTGCCCTGTGTTGAGTACTTAAGGATAGTCTGCCAGTACTAGTAAGATATTCCACCATCGATCTTTATGCAAGTCCCGGTTATGAAACCTGATTCATCGCTCAACAGGAATGCAACCAAATATGCTACTTCCTCTGGCTGTCCAATTCTCCCTATGGGCACAGCGTCAACTCCCGCATCATTTGTCGTAACTGTCTCGGGACTCGAGCTGGCGGATTTGAGCATGGGGTATCGATGTAACCACTAAACATAAGATCAACACAATGAAATTCTGGCAATGCTACGACAGTATATCATACGGAGCAATGCAATTCACACGAACACCATACTTGCCACCTTCCTTTGCAGAAGATTTGGTCAAGTCGACAACTCCATGTTTCGAGGCAGACTAAGCAGCAGCCCCTGACCAGCCTTGTGTTGCCAATATACTTACTGCATTGACTACACTGCCGCCAGACTTCATGTGCGGAATCTCCTCCCGCAAGCAGTGCATCACCCCGGTGAGGTTGACGTTGAGCATGAAGAGCCAATTTTTCTCCTCTTCTCCAGCGACAGTCTTGTCATTATAAGTCTTGTAGACACCAGCTAAATTTGCAGCTCCCTCAAGTCGCCCAAATCTCGCCACCGTCTGCTCGATCCACGACTTGACTGACTGAACCTCTCGAATGTCAATTTTGACGGCCAGCACTTTTGAATTACCCATACATTCCCTGATCAATTTCCCCACAGCCTCAACATTTGGGTGAAGGTCTGCAACGGCGACCTTTGCACCTCTTAAAGCGAGCAGCTTGGACGTGGCCAACCCGATTCAGGAGGCGCCCCCTGTTATGACAATGACTTTACCTTTCAACAGGCGTCATGGCAGACGAATATTTTAGGTAACTATATCCGACCCAGGAGGAAGAGTGATTCAGAGTTCAGGGATGCTGTTTCTTGTGCTTGCTATTCGACAAGACCTTCGCTACAACACCAGAACACGTAAAGACTGCAACAAGGAATTTTGTGTTCGTCCTCACGCAGGCAGCAGGAGAGATTGTCGGGTCAAATTGCCAACCACATACATGTAAAGTAAACTCGAACGTTCCATATGGATGGGTTGTGTTAAAAGATCGGCGTCGCCAAGAAGTCAATGCCAGATATTCGTAAGATCCGAGGAGAGAAAGCAGCTCTCTTGAGAATTGAGGCCAGCTGATCTCGAGCACCGCAAGGCTTACGCATTATTAGGCGAGCAAGCCAGAAAAGCGAGATATTGGCCTCGAGGTGAGTGCGAGACTGACACCGAAGTTTACAGAAAATTCGAGAGGCTATTTTGAACCCTGGGGATCTTCCTACGTAGAGTAAGTTACTGCACGTATAGGTGACGACTCAAGATCACCGCCATGGAGGAAAATCGGTGCAGGGTAAACTGCGGTGTTATCTCGCGCCCACCCGGAGTCCGAACCGGAGGCCTCGTTATTGCGAAAAGTAGATCTATTGCTGGAAGAACTGACAAGTGGTAAGAGACTAGGAGCCGAGCTTCTAATCTTCGTTAGCTACATTTGTGCTTTCATATAGTACAATCTTTCCGAACCACATTCACACCTACAGTGTCGATACGATAGTTTACTCATTTGCTTTGCTGCCCCACTTGTCCCAACTTCACGAAGCTTGCAACTTTTCGGCACATCGGCAGGATCGGCAGCCTGCACTCCACATGACCACCCCCGCATGACGCCCCACAGAGATGGTGGACTGCGATACATCCCTGCTTCATCCTTAGTTCAAAGAGGACTAAATCAATGCAGTTGCCACAGAAGTAAGCGAAAGAATGCTCTCTGATTAGCTCGGCGCTTTCATAATCAATAATTGGTTGTCACCAGAACATGTACTTCAGATGCTCAAAGTAGTCTTCATACTGGTTAAGCGATGAGCAGAATACTTTTGTACAAATTGTATATCAAGCATGGGTATTTTATAAGTGTAAGGAGCATTGTGATGCCGGCATGTTAGAACCCGAAGCAGGGCTTTAACTGAGCTAATGCTGTTTAGAGGTTAGGCACGCGACAGCTTGCACGGGGACCGATTAGTGCACGCCGTGCTTGACTGCTTAGCTTATTGAGCCTAGACCTGGGGATTCATTGCTGTGATCGGGTATGCTCGGTCCGCCCAGCACCGATTCTATCGGCTGTTTATTGGCCGGACGAGTGATGGTGTTTTGGAGCATACCTGCCAGACGACCAGCGGTATGCAACTCCACGTTTTGTGCCGATGATACCTTGGATCAGTAGACTGACAGATCCGAAACGGCATTCTGGAGGCCTAGAACTGAAAACATCTGCTTCTGAGATTTGCTCGAGAAGCAAAAGCTGTTATGAGGTCTTTTCATCAACATTGGATATCAGCCACACCTCAACTTTGATCTTTGAGTGTCGCAAACACTGAAAATGGCGAAAGAAACTAAGAGACCAGTCAACATTGGGGGGGCCTCTGGTGGGTTCTCTGATCGTGTTCGAGCCATCAGTAGCTTAGCCAAAGACGATGATGTCGATGTTATCGTTGGCGACTGGCTTTCGGAAATGACAATGACCATTCATGGCACCGGAAAAATCAAAAACGCCACTGCAAATGCTGGCAAGAACTTGTCTTGGGAGGAACAGGTGCAAAGTGCCATGTTTGCTGAAAACTTCCTGGACTGCTTCATACCAGCGATCGACGACCTTGCAAAACGCAAGATCAAACTCGCCGTCAATGCTGGTGCCAGTGACACAGAAATTCTGGCCAAACTTGTCAAACAGAAGGTCAAGGAAGCAGGTCATGATCTCAAAGTTGCCTGGATCGAAGGAGATGATGCGACTGGTGCAGTCAAAGCAATGCTGCAGGAGGGCGAAAAGTTTCGCTCTCTAATGCACGACAAATCTGTCGACGAATGGGGTCTTGAACCAGTCTGCGCACAGTGCTACCTTGGCGGCATGGGAATCGCAAAGGCCCTTACTGCAGGCGCCGACATTGTCATCTGCGGACGTGTTTCTGATGCATCCCCAATCATTGGTGCTGCTGCTTGGTGGCACCAATGGACCGCGGACCAATTTGACGAACTCGCTGGCTCCTTGATCATTGGTCATCTGCTCGAATGCGCGGCTTATGTCAGTGGGGGCTATAGTGCAGACTTCAAAGAGCTCATGAGAAGAGGCAAGCACAAGAATTTAGGCTTCCCAATTTGCAGCGTAGATCATCTTGGACAAGGAGTTATGCACAAGGAGAAGAACACTGGTGGCTGGATGACTGTAAACTCCGTCACTTCTCAACTTCTATACGAGATTCAGGGCCCTCAGTACTACAACTGTGATGTCACCGCTCAAATCGAAGGTATCAAGATTGAACAAGTCGGAGAGGACCGAGTCAAGGTCTCGGGCGTGAAAGGTCTTCCTCCACCACCAACAACCAAGGTCGGGTAAGTGAACTTCCCACGGCAAAGCCATCAAAATACTGATTGAAGCAGAATCACTGGCTTTGCTGGCTGGCAAGCCGAGTACCACGTTTACCTATGCGGTTTGGACATTGAAGAGAAATGTCGTTGGACTGAAGACCAAATTCTGGAAGAACTTGGTCCTGAGATGAGGAAGAAATTCACCGTACTGAAGTTCATGCAGAATGGTACATCCGTCAGCGATGCACGGAATCAAGATGTTGCAACAGTGGATTTCCGCATTTTTGCTCAATCGAAGGATCGAGATTTGCTGAGCATGAGAAATCCTAACGGATTCTTCCGCAGAGCGATGACCACATTCCTCCAGAGCTGCCCTGTAAGTTGAGAGTGTGTCAAGACGATACGTGGCCAAAGCTGACATGCAAATATAGGGTGCTTCATTGGGTAACGACATGCGCCAAGCCGAAGCCAAACCATACTATGAATATCACCCGGCCCTTCTCTCTCAATCAGCTCTTAAGCAGAAGGTGCACCTACTATGGGATGCCCCTGAGACAGTAACTGAGATGCCACTGGCTCCCAAATTCCAAACATATGACCGCCAACAGCCTTCTTATGAAACGAAAAACCCTGTAGCTCTTGACTCGTTCGGCCCAACCGTCCGTATGCCTCTTGGCAGGATCGTCTTGGGTAGATCTGGAGACAAATGCAGTGACTGCAACGTCGGTTTATTCGTGCGACATGATGACGAATGGGATTGGCTGCGAAGCTTCTTGACTGTTGACAGAATCAGAGAATTGCTGGGACCTGAGGAAAACCATGGCAAGCCGATCGATCGATTTGAGATGCCGAACATAAGAGCTGTGCATTTTCTTCTCCACGATCATTTAGACAGGGGTTATGATGCTTGTAGCACATATGATACCCTAGGGAAGAATTGCTGCGAGTTCTTGAGAGCGAGGATTGTGGATCTGCCACAGAGGTTTGTAGACCGAGGAGTCGTGTAAATCCTTAGCATATAAGAAGGCATATACCATCACATCGGATTATTGATATACACTCTTCTAGATTTGGTCCTGTTATAATCTTGGTCGAGAACGCCTAGTTTAGTAGTAAGCTATGGTTACTGTACTCAGGGAAGGAAGAAACCTTTTGCTGATTTAAATTATGTAACACGCTTTCGAAGCCTGCGCTGAGGGTTCTGTTCTACGTAACAGAACCTCTTTGATGATGAAGTCTCGAGATTGGAGTATCAATTATACCTTACTAGTCGAGGTGGACACTATCTACAAGGTAGGAGTACATGTGAGTAATAAGATATAGCTGCACCGATACGTACTTCATGAACGAGGCGCTAGAGCCTAGACAGAAGGATATTTGTTGATGGTGTAGCAAGACTATGGAGTTCATAGATTGATATATTGCATTTCGATAATTATCTAAGCAGTATCTACAAAATTCATGAAACAAAGGGTTTCCTGGCAACAATACCAAGCCCATACTCAAGCGCTCGAGAACCCTTCAGTGGTTTCCTGTTCGTTGCCGGTCCCTGGCTTGTGGATTGTCTTGTTGACAAAGTTGGTCATGTACTTGTCGATGTCAGTGACAAACAGAGATGAGATGATCGCGATTCCGGCAAATGCGATACTGCTCAAGTACACAACCTTGAAAGCCTGGGAATAAGCGTCTTTTGTTGCCTCGGCGAATGCACCAAGAATTTTGGCATTGATTCCAGGAACTTTATTAAAGGCCGCCGTAGTGCCATTAGTCATAGCTGCGAAGAGAGCCGGAACACTGCTAGCAGGAAGTCCAGCCTTTTCCACAGCTGGCACGATCTGCTGTGGCAGATAGGTCGTAAGCTTGTTGGAGTAAATGCAGACGTAGATGGAAATAGCAATGGTGCCTGTGACAGCTCGAGTCGAGGCAAAGAAGCCTTCGGACGCCCCGATGTCGTTTGGGGCAACCACGAGACCGGCTATAGTGATTGCAACCAGCTCAATCCAGCCGACGCAAAGACCACAGAGTATTGAGAACTGGTTCTTGTCAATATGGAGTGCAGGATGAACGGGCTGATGTAACACTTACTGCGATCGCTAAGCCTTCCTTGTGTTGGTTGGTATACCCCATGAGAGCACAGAAAAGCCCGGTGCCAACGCTGGCAGCGAGTAATTGCCATTTCGGCTTGCCAACAGTCTTGAATAAGGGACTGAAGATGAATTCGCCGAAAGCCAGGGAAGCACCGACTGTACTCTATGTCTCATGTCAGAACTCTTCCAGCAAAGCAAATGAGGATTTTACATACCGAGATAAGACCAATCATAATGTTGTCAGTCGTGAACAGAGCCGTAATTTGTTGCGGGAATAGAACGTTGAGGGCGTAGTACACCATCTGGCCGACAGACCCAACGAAGACAACTGCCACCAAATTGCGATGCTTGAAAAGTCGCAAAGGTAGCAAAGGCTGCTTCAGAGGCACGTAAGCTTCGTACAGGACGAAAGCAATGAGAGTAACAACTCCCACGACGAGTGATGCAATAACGTAAGAACTCTTCCAAGGGTGAGTGCCCTCAGCCCAAGTAAATCCGAGTAGGACAAGGATGAGACCGGCAGCGTAAAGCACAAGACCGCCATAGTCTAGCTCTCTGAGCTCTTGCATCTTTGTCATCTTGTTGTTGATCATGTGGAAGCTTGGCGGGAAGTAGCAGATAACATATAGAATCAAGGAGAGTCCGCCGACGACAACATTTAGCCAATAGCACCACCTCCAACCCAACGCGGTCTTTGCAACGAGCACGCGGGCAATGAGAGGGCCAAATCCGAGAGTAGGCAATACTGACATAGACACAGCACCCTGCATCAAGCCTCGATACTTGTTGGGGACAAGCTCTTGACTCAAGAGAGGATACAACTGCTGTCCAGCACCAGCGATACCAGTGAGGACTGAACCTCCGATGAGAGTGTTGACGTTGTTCGATTTGGCGCATATGATTGATCCAACAACGGCAAAGGCCTGACTTCCAATGAAGAACCATCGTCGGCCGACGATATCGCTGACCCGGCCAACGACCAGGAGGAGAACACCAGAGACGAGGGTGAAAGTCATGGTAACAAGATAAATGTTAGGGGAGGGACCAATGTCTGCATCGATGACGGAAAGTATATTGGCCTGGGAATGCTTGTCAGAGCCGTCTGGCCGGTGGTTGCAGATGAACTTACTGGCATAGCATAACCAACGAAGAGACTGTTGCCCATCAAGCAAATGGCAAGCAGTGAGCCGATCAGGCGCCATGATCCCCAGTATCCCTTCAGTTCCTGGGCATCGTGCCCGACCGCGTTGCGGTGTTCTTCGGAGTCTTGAGAGTTCGCTTTTTCCAAGTGTTCAGCATCTTTTTCGTGAACCATCGTGGAGGTGTCCATAGCTTTAAGATCAGACATGGCAACAAAGTACAATGATGAATATATGACAATCCCAAGAAGCTGTTCTTGACAGAAGCAGAGAATCTAGAGATGTATGGGAAGGGTGAGGATCATATCCACAGAATTTAGAGTTCCCTGATGGAATCAGAGATTACAGTAGTAGAGGGTTTAGACTCCTCGCGGAGAAGCTCTGGGACATTGAGAAACCAAGGTTCTAGATTCAGAAGTTATGCAGGTCGGAACCCGGACCGAGACTCCAGTAGTGCCTGGAGAGTGGCGGCTGCGGATACCCCGGACATCGCCCAATCGAGACGTTTATCTAGGCCTTCTGAGCCCGACGGATCGGTTCAACAGGCCTTGCAAAAGCTGGGGCTGCATGGAACCCACTCCTCTAATCCTATTCGCGCATGTACTAGATCTGGCTTTGCCCATTGTAGCGAAAGGACACTAGTCAGAAGTTACTCGACAGGAAGGTGAGAACGAGTCAGCTTCCAGTAACCTCCGCATTTTCCAAAATCAAGGCTTCGCTTATGTTACCACGTGTTGAATAAGCAGGTGCAAAGCTTGGGACAGTAAGATCAAGATTTTTGATGGGACGACGAGAGCTGGTGTCTGAAGTCGTCTTCAAGGTTCGATTTTTCTCCAACACGAGTAGAGCTATGTCGAGAGTTGCACTGATAACGGGAGCTGGTATGAGCACATCTTGTGTTTTGCCTTGGATGACTGATCCATTTTAGCTTCTGGTTTGGGATTGGCCACTGCTCGAGCATTTGCGAAAGATGGCTGGACCATTGCTGTCGCAGACCTGAATACTACAGCTGGCGAGGCAGCAGCAAAAGAACTGCAAGGGAAGTTCTACAAAACCAATGTGACTTCATGGGATAGCTTGAGTGCAACATTTGCTCAAGTATGGAAGGATTATGGTCGACTAGACTTTGGTAAGGCGAGATCGCTTCTTGTTTACCATGAACAACGAACCTCTGACATCTGGATCAGTTTTTGCCAATGCTGGGATTGTCGAAAAGGTTGAATTCTACAAAAAACACGAGCCTGATTTGCAGGGATTGCCGCCTCGGCTGGATACCACGGTCATTGACATCAATCTGAAGTCAGTCGTCACGACGGCGTATCTAGCTATCCATTTCTTCCGCAAGAATAGCAAGCCCGGCGGTGTCTTGGTCATGACAGCATCTTCCGGTGGATTATACCCGATACCATACCTGCCTATGTATGCGGGTGCTAAGCATGGGGTAGTCGGGTTCATGCGGTCTCTCGGGGATACACTATCCCAGGAAGCCATCAGAGCTAATTGTATCTGTCCAGCTGCGGTGCGAACCAACCTGATCACGAAGGAAGAATGGGACAAGATGCCTCAAGACACTTTCGTGCCGATCGAGAAGGTGGTAGAAGTTGTACAAATGCTCGTCAATGACGAGAATCTACATGGTAAGGCTGTGGAATTGATTCAGGATAGGTGGAGATTTAGAGATGGACTGCCTTTGGACGATCCAGCAATGAAAGACATAATGAGTGTCTCTGAGACCCCATTTAATCGTGAGAAGCCATGAAGCGCTAATCAGATTGACGCATGACTTCTCTATTTCTCAAAAGTTATGTTCCTGGTCTCCAAATGCGTTGAGTAATTTGAATGATGTGACTGAACTTGTCGGACTCCCTCGTCCCACGAAGGCTTGGGCATCTGATTCATTATTAAACTCGTGCTAGTGGATAAGTTTAGCATGGAACTAAGATAAAGAGCTACCTACTTACAAACGCAAGGTACTGTGGTGCATCCTCTACCGTACGAAAATTGACACTGTATAGCCGCACTCGTAGAGCACTCGAGTTTTCGTGGGAGAAATACCATTTGTGAACATCGGCTGTGTCAGAGGACTGTATGTTGGACGGTGCATTGAACTGGACTGAGACGAGGAAAGTCCCTGGGCCTGAGGAAGGCGATTAGGAAGTGATGCTCACACGATCAAGAATCACAACTCTCTTACCACTTCCTGCGGCTTGTGACTCCTCTTTTCCAAGGTTTATGCAATACCGCACATCGAAAGTTGCCACATCGAAAATACATCTGCTCTCAGAAGGTACTAGATCGCTGTGCACGGGAATCTTGGCAAACTCCTCAGTTTGGAGGAAAGAAACATCTTTCAGTGGGTACACTGCTAGATACGGTTTCGCAACGGATGCACTCCCCATCGAAACGCTGTGATATCGATACGCGGAGTTCATTCCCGATGTTCGAAGAATATCTGGGATATGCTCGCCTTCATACCATTTCGTGAAGTCCTCAGCCGATAGCTTCGACGAGGTGATCCCAGAGTTGACGTAGAGCAAGCCAGGTTGGCTTACTGCGGTGGCCGTCATGACCTTAAGTATAGACGTTGTAGCTCGGCAGCAGGTTCCAGATACTGTTGAAATGTGGTGTACTAGGACATAACATAAATGCTGATATAGCTTTTCTGGCTCCATTGAAGACCATCTTTATCTCCTCCACATGAGATGGCACTCAGCATGAGTAAGCAATATTTTGTGCGGAACATCATCAAATTCGCTATTCTTTACTCCCCGACGGCTTTGTGCGGGGAAACCTTTTCTTCCGATCCACATTCCTGGACGGCTACCGTTATCCAGGGTTTGGCCAGGACCCATTGGTGCTTACATGCGTGATTGTTAACATCATGAATTCGAACAATTCTAGCTGTTCGACACTTTTCAGCAGTCCATCAAAAAAGTTCATACACCATGGCCGATTTCCTTGTGCCAGCGGCGCTAAGAGCGACCGACCTTGAAAGACGCGCTAACGCGCCTATTCATTCTGAGAGAAGAGTCAAGGTCATTTGCATAGGCGCTGGCGCTTCAGGTCTCCTATTTGCTTATAAAGCTCAAAGACATTTTCGCAATCTCGAGCTCACCATCTACGAAAAGAATGAGGAGGTCGCTGGAACGTGGTATGAGAACAAATAGTGAGCTATCCCGATATCATTGCTGAAAGTATCTCTAACATAATGGCAGTCCTGGATGCGCATGTGACGTTCCGGCGCACAACTACACTTGGTCATTTGAACCAAAGACTGATTGGTCTGCTGTGTATGCAGGAAGTGGTGAAATATTCAATTATTTCGACACCTTCTCCAGAAAATATAATTTGCGCAAGTACTGCAGAACACGGCACCAAGTAGTCAAAGCAGTCTGGGACAACTCGAGGGCCGGCTACCATGTAACGGTTCTCGATCTAATCAACAACACTCATATCGAGGACTACTGCGACATTTTAGTTAATGCCGGTGGCATTCTGAACGCGTGGAGGTGGCCTGCAATTCCTGGTCTCGACAAGTACAAGGGAACGCTTCTACACACCGCAAACTGGGACACCTCAGTTGATTTGACTGGGAAGCACGTTGGTTTGATCGGCAATGGTTCTTCTGGAATTCAAGTACTCCCAAGCATACAGCCACACGTTAAGAAGGTGACCACATTCATCCGGGAACCGACATACGTATCTCCCGTGCAGGGTCTTGAACAACATGTTTTCACTCCTAAAGAACGACACGACTTTGTTAACCAGCCTGGTTCACTCTTGCAATACCGTAAGGATGTTGAGACCGGTCTCAATGGGCAATTCAGTCTTTTCCTGAAAGACACAAAAACTCAGAACGACACTCGAGCATATATGATTCAACAAATGAAACAGAAACTCAACGACAAATTCCTCGAGGAGAAGCTGATCCCAGATTGGTCGCTAGGCTGCCGCAGATTAACACCTGGCGTCAATTACCTTGAAACCTTAACAAAGGAGAATGTTTCAGTCGTTTATGGTGAAATTCGAGAGGTGACAGAGAAGGGATGTCTATGTGACGATGGTAACGAATATCCCGTGGACGTCCTGATTTGCGCAACTGGATTTGATACCACATTCAAACCAAGATTCCCCTTGATCGGGCCGTCTGGCGATAACCTACAGGATATCTGGGCCAAAGAGCCCAAGTCATATCTCGGTGTCGCGGCTCCCGACTTCCCCAACTACCTCGTCTTTCTGGGCCCAAACTGTCCGATCGGTAATGGACCAGTCTTGTCCGCGATCGAGTGTCAGGCGGATTGGATGATGCGCATCATCGACCGGTATCAGACGCACAACATTCAGAAGTTTGCGCCTAAGATGGAAGCAGTCGACGACTTCATCAAGTTCAAGGACGAATTCATGAAGAAGACCGTCTGGGCTGATCCGTGCCGAAGTTGGTACAAGGCTAACCAGGCTGATGCTCCAGTCACCGCGTTGTGGCCTGGCTCGACACTGCACTACATCGAAGCGTTGGGTGAGGTAAGATGGGAGGATTTCGATGTCAAGTACAATGGAAACAGATTTGCCTGGCTTGGAAACGGATACAGTCAGTGTGAGCTTGATGAGTCGGCTGATTGGGCATATTATATCCGGGATTCAGATGATGGCGAATATTTCAGTCGCGGTAAGAAGAGGGAGATTATCACGAGATCAGGCACGATGAGCAAGAATGTTGGTGTGTCCTTTGTAGGAGCGCAAGAACAACCACAATCACATCTGTAGCAATTTTGCGGGTAGCATGTTCGGGGTGTTGGGTCAGTTTGGAGTACTTCGTTACAATGTACAGACAATGGTGCTGGAGCAGAACTTGAGGTAGAACGGATCACATGAACAGACAGTTGAACTTTGCATAAAACAAATTCTGAAAATGCAGGGCTTTGAGCATGCGCGCAAGTTTTAACACGTAGTACGGTTATGGGTTTAGAGTGGGTGCGAGATAATACCGCAGTTCACGAGAAACTTGAGAAGCCATCTTGAGCCTTGAAGTCCTCCCCGTGTACAGTATGCTACGGTAAGTATAGGTGACGACGCAAGACTACGTACCACCACGGACGAAAACTAGTGCCTATTAAATACGGTGCTGTCTCGCACACACCCTAAGGCCTCATGGATGCCATTGACGCCAGTAATGTTATACTAACACGAGCAGTGTCTGTCTCATTGCACAGTATAGCCCCTAGATAGATAGATAATCATCAGCATTTACTTGCGAAATTCCTTAGCAATTGACTCACCCATCAGCTATCAGACTAGCACCATTCATGTAGCTACTCAGCGGCGACACAAGGAACGAGATAGCATCACCAATCTCTTCCATCTCGGCTATCCTGCCTACAGGAACTTTCGCGATCTCTTTCTGCATGATATCGGATGCAGTAGAACTCTTCAGCAGTGGTGTCGCCACATATCTGTTCAAGCTTTAGCAATCTGCAGTGCTTGTTGACATTAAACTTACCCAGGACATATAGCGTTGATTCGAATACCTTGCTTTGCATACACAGTGGCATCGGTCTTCGTCATGCCAACCACAGCATGTTTGGAGGTGACATATGCTATAGCCGGCACTTCTCTGGGTGCTCCGACGATACCATACATGGAAGCAACATTAACGATTGCTCCCCGCGGTGATCGGTAAGAGCTGGTCCTTGTCAGTATGGAAACTCTCCTGGAATGCCACGATTTGAAAATACTCAGGCTGAAGAGGTTCCTGCTTCAGCATCTGCCGAATCTGAGCTCTCGAACTCATCCAGACACCATTTAGGTTAACGTTCATCACTTTCTGCCATTCCGCAAGCGTGTGGTCCGCCGAAAACTCGAGAGAGCCTCCGATGCCCGCGTTGTTGACGGCATAATCGATGCGACCTAGTTTCTTGGCTGCTTCGGCGACGGCTTCGTCAATCGATTGTTCTTTGGTCACGTCGAGTTCCAGTGGTAAGACTTCAACGTTAGGGAATAGTTTTTTTATTTCGGATGCAGCTTCTTTGGTTGCTGAAGTGTTCACATCGCCTATGGCGATGGCTCTGGCGCCGTGGTTAGCGAAGGCGATGGCTGTGGCTTTTCCGATGCCTGTGAGGGTTTGAGTTTTGATTCGGGATATGCTGGAGAGGTATGTTTTTATACATACGTACGTACCTGAAGCAGCACCGGTGATGAAACCTACGCCTTTTAGTAACGATGCCATTTGAAGGAAGAACAACGATTCAGCACTGTTAGATCGTTTACTCCTGGTGAATCGCCGTTCACAGTAACAGGGGACAGCTTCTTTAGTGTCACAATTGAATGAGAGTTGGCGTGGTGCCGGCTTAAGCACGACTCCCGGCTTCCGATGGCCCAAAAAGGCCTGAATTATTGCGGCTACTTGCAATTGCGGGAGACTCCGGGTATTGGATTCAGGGGGTCCGAGAACAACGCTCGGCATGGAGCCCCACAAGCCTCCCCAGATTCAGTGCTCGCGTTCCCGGCAGATTCGCCGCCGGCTTAGAAGTTCTCCACCTGAGCGTGGCCATCTCCTGGAAATACAGTATGGCCGTTGTCTGTTAAGGACAAACTCTCAGATTCCATCTACACAGACCACGCCAGACAATCATCCTACGTACGTACTGGGAAATTCGCAATTACTCAGTTCATCACTATGCTAAGCGTCGTCCCGAGTGCCAGAACTCCAGATATGCAACCTGTGGACTTCCCTATCATGCCCACGCTCTTCTAGAAATCTACGCTACCGACCACTCGTGATCACTCGACCTCACATAAGTCGCCAAACCCTGAACGTCCCTATCTTTTGTTGCCTTCACATCACCATTGCCCAAGAAAGCGTACCTGTTCTTGTACCTGTACTTGATATTGTAATCCTCTGGTCTTGGGTCTTTAATTGTCTTCAAGAAGTGAATTGTCTGTGGAAAAAAAGGTTAGCATGACCATAATCCCAACCTCCATCTTTGTTCTGGGAATACACGTACCGATCCTGGCCACAGGTAGATCCTATTCTTGACTTTGCCGTCTTTGAACCAACTCCGACACTCTTCTTGCCAGACAGTGGTCTTGTGAAACTCATCGAAATGTGCATAAATATCGTCCAAAGCTTCTTGCTTGACGTCCATGGACTTGATCGCTTCATGCTGCATCTTACGGATCATCTTGACTGAGTACTCAATCGTTGTCTCAATGCTGGGCAGTAATGTCCCGTTTGACCATGTTGCTCCAGGACCTACAATCGTGAAATAGTTGGGAAATCTAGGTCAATCAGTGTGCGCCGAGAACCACGCAGAAAACACATACCTTGGAGCAGAAACGCCGAAGTACAAGTTCACACCTTCGCCCCAATCCTCGTCTATTGATTTACCTTGGCCATTGATGACTCTGAATGCAGGTCTGAACGCTACTTTGAAGCCTGTTGCACATACTAGCACGTCCATCTTATGCTCCTTGCCGTCCTTGGTCACGATCCCATCCTTCGTGACATGGTCGATGTTGCTAAACACAGGCTCAACATTAGGCTGTACAAGAGACTCTAGATATCCATCGCCAGGCGAGATTCGTCGACACCCAGGCGACCACTTAGGGATGATGAAGCTCTTGAGCTCTTCATGACCAGGACCCATACGTCTGTGCATTTCGTTGTAGATAACTTCTCTAAACATATTGGAGAGCTCTGATCCTTGCTGATACATACCGAATAGTCCGTTGATCTCGGCTTCAATTCTCTTCCGGAAATCAAGGTGGTACTGCGGGTCTTCACGAAATCGTTTCTTGTCCTCCTCCGTAAATTTGTATTGTCTGTGTCCGGGGTCTACCTCAGCGCCCTTCTGAAGATCCGTCTGTAATGCACCAGCACCGAAAGGCGGACTGATCCAGGTTGGACTCCTCATATAGACTTGCACCTGTTTCGCAATTTTCTGGAGCTGAGGGACTATTTGTACGCTGGTTGAGCCGGTGCCAACTACACCAATCACTTTATCGTCGAGCTCGACATCGTGGTTCCAAGAAGCTGAGTGCATCAGAGGGCCCTGGAAATCGTGCAGGCCCTTAATATCTGGCCATTGCCAGTTGTTCAGAATACCTGTACCGTTAACCACGAAATGAGCCCAGTCCGACCACTGTTCTTTCGTAACCTGGTCCTCGAGCGTGATGTTCCAGATAGCATCATCCTCGTCCCACTGGCACTTGACAACCTTGGTGTTGAGCTTCATGTACTTTTGTGAGCCGTGTCGGTCAGCGAAGTTTTCGAAGTACTTCTGGATTTCGGGGCCGTATGCAAAGTAATGTGACCAGTCCGGATTTGGGTCGAACGTGAAAGTGTACAGATGTGATGGGATGTCACACGCAACGCCAGGGTAGGTGTTCTCGTACCATGTGCCGCCGAACTGCTTGTTCTTTTCGAACAGTGTGAGTTCCCACGAGTTCGGCTCTAACATACGTTCTAGCTTGTAGGCGAGGCATAGTCCAGAGGCGCCGGCACCGACACACGCAATGCGCACTTTTCGGGGTTGGGAATGGTATTGATTCAATACCTTGTACGGACCGTCTGGTGTCCTTTCTGGATAGTGGTACTGTCCAGAAAGCCCGTTCATGCCGAGCATCACACTGGGCATTGCCGTTGGCTCTGCTGTTGTGCGAGGTTCACTTGCATCACCCATCTTGAAGTTCTGGTTGTAAGATGGTGTGGGCCGTAAAGAGTGTGCAAAATCAGTTAGGGGTAAGTACACAACGATACAAAAGTTTATGTTCGCCTTGAAATACTGTGTTCAAACGTTAGACAAGCATCTGATCAGGCTCGCTGGATCTGAGTAGCTCAGCCCACCAATAGCCAAGAATCCAAACTTTAGCCATATTGGGATAAAGCAGGCCGAGGCAAACAAAGTCCATGTTTGCGGAAGTATTGACAAGAACCGCACTGGTCTAGATTGTTGCAGAGTCCAACTCACATGTGAGATCCACAGGCGATATCTGGACGAAATATGGAGTACTGATGCCAGATCGTGTGAGCAAGGTTTCCGGAGAGCCGTTCTTGTAGATTTCGGTTAGCTGTCCGACTCCCCCGAACGCACGAGTCATGCGCGCGGTGTCAAGCAAGTCCATTCTCGAGCCGCGATAGCTCTGTCGGCAGCCGGCAGTTGCCAGGAACAACCTCGGTCTCCATAATTCACCCGCTCTGTGACAGCAGAAGCCGTACCTCTAACCCTTATTGTGATCTAAATAGGCCCCCTTACCGTAACCTATGCCTCTGTGCTCAGCAAACTGCCCTCGTAGCCATTTGTAATGACTTGATTTTGGTGGTCACCGATGCGCAAATCTAACACCACGCACGTTGATCTTCGTTCTAGGGAGACAAAGTCGGTGTTGATATTCTGTAACTCGAAGTTGACCACTTCACTCATCTTGAAGATCCGGCCAATCTGTGTGGCATATCGGAAAGGCTTCGATTCCGTGCTTGAGATAATTCACAGTTTGGAAACATTGAAAAAGATTCTTCTTGAAACAGAAGCACAGGAGGAATGCTATAGAACGGTACTCCTCCGTCTTATTAGTTTCTGAACGCCAAGACTCATCAAGCACAACTCTTTGGTGTGGGATTGTTAATTTACTAATATTCGTCGCTCTATATCTACTTGGGTTTACTATACTTTATGTATTCGAATATAGTACTTCCGGGCGGTTACCTGTATACCAATTCTATCGTTTAGTACTTACTGTAATATGAGAAAAAGCCGTTAAAGGAGTATAATTACAGCTCTTATTTAAACACACGTGAGTAGGGAAACCATAAATTAGCTAATAAATATTCGCTCAAATATAAGACGGAGGAGGACTGCGACACATCTTCGAAGTGTCCAGAAAACCTTACAAGCTTACATACTGTTTGATCACAACGCCGTGTCTTATCACTTCTACATATGCTAGTGATATTGTGCCGGTGCGACGAAACGAAGTCTACAGTTTAGCTCTAACATTGCCTTCCATATCCTTTGAATCCCGTTTGGCCCATTCACGTATAGTTTTTCTCTGTAGCTTACCACTTGCAAGCCTAGGCACTTCATCGATGAACTTGATGCCACCCACCAATTGCTTGTGCTTCGCCACTTTTGCTTTCATCCACCTGTGAATATCCTCAGCTGTAGTCTTGTTTTTGCTCTCGTCCCTGAGCGTTATGTATGCTCTTGGCCACTCCTCGTTTTGCAAGGTGATTCCGACGACCGCTGCATCAGCGACGTTGTCATTCTCGAGCAGCACCGCTTCCAACTCTGCTGGAGCCACCTGCAGAGCATTCACTTTGATCAGCTCCTTCTTTCGGTCCACGATCCAGAACAAATTGTTTCTTACCACTGCAATATCTCCCGTTTTCAGCCACTTCTGATCATCTAGTGTCTCTGCAGTGGCTGTATCATTCTTCCAGTACCCGAGGCACATTTGTGGCCCTCGCACATACATTTCTCCTGGCTCACCGGAGGCTACTTCCTTTCCATCATCGTCGAGAAGTTTGCACTCACAGTTTGGGTCAAGGAAGCCAACACTGCCTGAATCATCCACTCTACCTCCGGGCATATGGATGGCGCCAGCCGTAGTCTCAGTCATTCCCCAACCTTGTACGATGTTGACGTTGAACGTCCTTGCTACGGCATTTTGAAGCTCTTTGGAAAGAGGGGCTGCACCGCAGAGAATGTTTTTGAGACTTTTCAAATTGTACTTTGAGGTTTCTGGTCGCTTGTCAAGCATTATTAGGATGGGAGGTGCCGTTTGGAGATGTGTGATACGAAACTTCTCAATAGACTTAAGAAAATCATCGTACACAAACTTCTCCATTATGTAAATAGGTACGCCGAGTTTTGGTGCCATAACACACGCGTACAGTTGTCCTAAGTCGTCAATTGTTGAAGAAAACGAGAGTCAGAAGCGCTTACCGAAGGCATGGTATAGAGGTAGAAACCCCAGCCACCGTTCGTCTGGTCTTGATGATGGCTGGTAGGCTTGTTCTTGGTCTCTCATGAGAATCGTCTGCTCTGAGTTTGCCACAATGTTGTAATGGGAGACCTTGTAAACAATCAGCACAAACTATAGTCAATCAATCATTTCCTTTGAGCTCTACTGACGCACACTCCCTTCGGAAGACCCGTTGTCCCAGAGGAATAGTTTATTGTCGCAAGAGTTGTCTTCGATTCCGGCCCCAGGGGATCCCACGAGTAGTTTTCGGCAAAGACGACGACCTCTCGCCAGTCCTTGACCCCATCGCGAGGTGGACAGGGACCGTCTGAAAACTGGAATATTCTGTCCTTCGCTAGACCCGCCCTCCGACCAGCTTCAACAGCGGTTTCGACCAGCGTGGGGTGCACCAGGATCAATCTCGTTGCCGTGTTTTGGATCTGATACTCTACCTCTGCAACTGTGTAGATTGGGTTTGCTCCACTGAAAACCCTTTCAGCACCAACAATGCCTAGGTAAGCGACCGGGACGAAAATGTGATTGGGCGTTAGTATCATCACAGCTTCACCCTTGGCAACCTGCAGCGTTTCAAACAAGGCCGCCATTCTTTTAATCCACACCAGTGCTTGACGAGGAGATAACGAATGGCTTGGGTCTTTTGCGTTGATCCATATTGGCTTTTCGGAAGGTTCAGATCCTTGCGGAAACAGGTATGATAGGATATTTGTTTCTGGAATATCCGATATAGAATATGGCGACTTGTATACCATCTTGGGAGGTTGTGAAGCTTGGTGAAACTTGGTGCTTGGTTTTGAAGAGTTGTTCCCGAATTCGAGAGAGAGATCGGCATCGATGAAGGCTGGGACAATTTTTATACAATTAGGCGCTAAGGAAAAATGGATCACGGGCCGAGGCTGGAATAATCATTATCAATACCATAATTTCAAGCTTGAACCATTTGACACCTTCAATTCCGACAAGCAGAAGCTCAGGCTTGCGCAGTAGGTATCAACTATGTCAGAGCTACGAGGTTTCAACGACTTCTTCAACCTCAATGGCAAAATAGTTCTAGTGACTGGAGGTAAGTCATTATCTGAGCCGGCCATGCCACCACCTAATTCTATCAGGTTCTCGTGGCCTTGGTCTTCATGCAGCAACAGCTTTCCTCAAAGCGGGAGCAAAGACAGTCTTCATAACTGCCAGGAAGGCCGAAGGCGACCAAGGGATCAATCAGGCCGTCAACAAGCTAAATTCGATACCGGGCATTAAGGGCAAGGCAATCGGTATTGCCGCAAACGTGGCACAGGAAAAAGAGGTGCTGAAGCTGCGAGACGAGGTCACCAAAATTGAATCTGAGCTTCACATTCTCGTCGCAAATGCCGGTGCAACGTGGGGAGGTCCCTTCGACACAACTCCTGATTGGGCTAATCAGAAGGTGCTGGATTTGAATGTGAGGGGAGTATTCAACGTTATCCGATCGTATGTCAAGGCTATTTGTACAGATGAAAGAAGGCTGACGACCATAGATTTACTCCGCTACTGGAAGCTGCTGGCACACCGAACGATCCTGCCAGAGTGATCATAGTCAGCTCGACAGCAGGAGTGAACGTGCCGCATGTAGGCGACCACGGAACGATTATGTATTCAGCGTCGAAAGCAGCAGCTCATCATCTTGCTCGAAACCTCGCAGTTGAGCTTGGTCCCAGAAACATTACGACCAACACGGTAGCACCGGGATTCTTCCCCTCGAAACTTGCAGATGGCCTAATCGAAATTCTTGGAGGGAAGGATGATCTGGAGAAGTCGAACCCTCGAGGAAGACTTGGTATACCTGAAGACATTGCCGGAGTGATGATTTTCCTTGCTTCTCCAGTTGCAAGTTACATGTGAGTGTATTCTCCTCCATATTGCAAGTCGAAAACGAACTAAGCTTTTCTAGTAATGGCGTAGACATCGAAGTGGACGGGGGCGCTCGGCTTGGCGCTGGTAGACTCACAAAATTATAGTTCCTTCAGCTAAAGGCGAGATTTCATGATGCTGTAGTATGCCGGCACGGAGTCTGCCGATGTTGTGCAGCATGGGTAACAAGGCTGAATCAGTGCTTGACTAAGTTACAAACTGATCGTGTTTATGCAGTATTTCTCATGATTCGTCTCAAGCGGGGAGTGCACCGCGGTGTGTGGACAACGCATCGGATGACATTTTCCGGCATGACTCGCGTACATAATCTAGTTGCAAAGTTGCGGCTATTGAGCCGCCGATCCAAGTGGTGAAAACTGGGGAGAGGTCCTCCATGGCCCAGACCCTACTATGCAGCAGTTTCAGAGATTAGGTTGTTGACAGAGCTCAGACAGGCCCAAAATCATACAGCGTCTCTGCATTCCTTGCTCCAATTGGAGCAAAACTCAAAGCGAATGCCAATGTGCCACAGCCTCCAAGCCCGAAGACATTGTAACCAAAAGTTGAAAATCGGAGTGCACACCAGTGTATGATATTGGGGTTGGGACTGACATTCATTTTTTATACGTGTACTGGATCTACATGAGCTAAGCGTGATCACTACCTCAGCGCTGAGATCTTACTCATCAAGGTGAAACTGGCGGCAGCATTATCAGCACTCATCATATATTGTAAGAACTACGTATCACGAATACGTCAAACTATACCATGGGCTCCATTGGTGACCAACATCATGCTCTCGTATTTGGGGCTTCTGGTATCACTGGCTGGGCTATTGTCAACGCCATTCTGAATGGCTATCCATCTGACTCAGCTTTCAAGAAGGTGACAGCGTTAACCAATCGACCGCTGTCCACAGAAGCTGCTCAGTGGCCCAAGTCGGGGAAGCTGCAGGTGGTGTCTGGTATCGATCTACTGGCCGGCGACCAATCTACACTTGAAGCCACCATGAAGGAAAAGATCCCTGGTATCGAAACAGTGACGCATGTCTACTTCTTCGCCTATATCATGGACGCCGACCCTGAGAAAGAGATTTCAATCAACGTTGACCTCCTGAAACGAGCGGTCACTGCCGTCGAGCGCTTAGCTCAGTCATTGAAATTTGTCGTCTTGCCTACTGGTACAAAGGTAAGTGTGTCTTCAGAGCAAGCACCAGTCCAGCTGACGAGCCGCAGGCGTATGGTGTCCATCTTATAGAGCAGTTTCCATGGAAGGACAAAACTCCCTTAGCAGAGTCGTTACCACGGATACCGGAACCATACGCTTCACAAATGTTCTATTACAATCAGCTTGATCTGCTCCGGGATCTATCGAAGGGTAAAGGCTGGACTTATTGCGATGTGATACCTGATGTCATAGTCGGTTTTGTCCCCAACAACAATATCTACTGTTTGGCCCAGGCCCTCTCTCTTTATCTCAGTTTATACCGCGAAATCGAAGGTGAAGGAGCTGAGGTTGTGTTCCCGGGTACCATGCAGAGCTGGAAAATCAAAAGCAACGATAGTAGCCAGGATATCGTTGGCAAGTTTGCTATTCATGCAAGTCTCCATCCGGAGATATCAGGGGGTCAGTCCTACAATGCTGCAGACAATGCAAGGAGCTCGTCGTGGTCTGTTAAGTGGCCGATCATCTGCGAATACTTCGGCTTGAAGGGGGTGGCACCAATCAATGGTTCGGGCCCTGATCCAGTTCAGTATACTATTGACAATCGGGAAACTTGGTTAGAACTGGAGAAGAAACATGAATTACAAAGTGGAAGGGTAGGAAATGAACGAAGCTACAGTGGCTTCCCATATTTTATCATGACCATGTTCAATTTTGACCGGCATCTAGATATGAACAAAATGCATGAGGCCTGGGGCAATGCTAAAGAAGAGACTGATGCGAAAGGGGCATGGTGGACAGCATTTGATAGATTCAGAAAAGCAAAGATTATCCCCTAGAATGAGTGGCGAGCTCACATCTCACATAAGAAACACGTACGCAATGAACACGGTCTATGTACGTACGTACGTATTTCCAAGCTTGGTTGACCGCAATATCTGAACGAGTCTAGAGCACAGCATCTTGATTAACAGTGCCCGGATCTGGTTTTGTGACTTTCAATCAGCCCCGTGTCAAGAGTCATTCTTACAGGCGGTTAAAGGTAGGGGGACCACCGGAAAAGAGCGATCATCGTCCGGAAAAGCTCCCCAACAGCTGGCCCGAAGCCTACCTGGTCAGTGGACCTCGGCAACTGACCCTCCAACAACCTCCGATACACGATTAATTAGGTTTTGGAGAGTGTAGCACAATGAGTCGTGCACGCTATGGGACCTTAAACACCTATCATTAACAGGGTGACAGCAATGCGTGGCTCTACCTGCCACGTTGAGAGACGTTATTACATTGACCTGATATTTGAGGTAAGTAAAATAGAACTTTGCGGCTGTCAAGTACTTAACTAAGTATGGGTTCTATGGAAAGAACGATGAAGGCTGGTCAGTGGGATCCCAAGCAGGGGAAGGTGGTTATCAATGAGATTGCGATACCAGAGCCAGGACCAAATGAAATTGTCGTCAAAATCACGTCTGCGTCGCTCTGTCACTCAGATATCATGTCTATAGAGCGACCAGGTCTAGAAGAACCATTCACCATGGGACACGAGGGTGTCGGTATCGTGGAAAAGCTCCACCCATCAACTGAGGGCAAGGGCTACACGCACGGAGATGCTATTGGCTTTCTTTACATTGTGGGTTGCTGTTTTGAATGTGAAGGGTGCATGGTGCACAACATGCAATGTTTGGATGGCAAAGCGGAAGTCCAGGGCTTCACCAAGCCTGGCTTTTTTGCTGAGTATGCTATTGTTGATTACCGAAATGCCATTCATTTGCCAAAAAATTGGAACTTGAAGACCAGCTCCGTGTTTTTCTGTGCAGGCATAACTGGTAAGTACTGCTTGCAAATTATATTCGAACCCAGCTAATCTTGTCAGCCTTTCATGCTGTTGATTCTTGCGAGCTACGTCCCGGCCAATGGCTCGGGGTGGTAGGAGCGGGAGGGCTAGGACAACTAGCAACACAGTATGCCAAGGCAATGGGTTTCAGTGTCGTCGCAGTTGACATCAATGACGAAACATTAGCAGTCTGCAAATCACAAGGTGCAGATGCTACCTTCAACTCAAAGACCGATCCAGACTACGTATCAAAGATCAAGGACCTGACGAAAGGAGGCGTCCATGCTGCCTCAGTCTTCAGCAACGCCCCAATTGCATATGCCAATGCTCCTAAGTTAATCAGGGTTGGTGGTCTTTTGATGATAATCGGTATTGCTTCGAAACCATTGGAGATCTCAACATTCGATATGGCCATAGGAAGCTACAGGATCAAGAGCGAAAGCACTGGCATACCACAAAGGATGAGGAAAGCGGTCGACTTCTCGGCGAAGCACAACATCACGCCAGAGGTTCAGCTTAGAAAGTTGGAAGAGCTGGATGATATGGTTAATGAAATGCGAGCTGGCAAGGCAACAAAGAGAATGGCAGTAGCTTTTTAGTTTCGCGATGCAGTCGCTCAGTATAGTCAACGGAATAGCTCCCAAAAATACTGCTGCGTTGTATTGCGGTCACAATATCTGTCTAGTATGTCAAATTGATCATAACTGTCTTCGGTTCCGTAAAAGCTGCAAGGGCTCCTTTCCCACATTCTCTCCCCAGCCCACTCTGTTTGCTACCTCCGAAAGGTGCAGTCATCTGCATCAAGCTGACACAGTTGATACCCACCATACCTGAATCAAACTCACTTGCAACACGGAGGGCTTTGTTGATATCCTGTGTGAAGACGCCAGCCATCAAACCGTACTCGGTGCTGTTAGCTTTTTCAATTACCTCCTCCTCGGTCTTGAATTTGTTGAGAATGGAAACAGGTCCAAAGATTTCTTGTTGAAAGATCTCCTTTTCCGATGTGACATCCTCAAACACGGTCGGTTGGATGAAGAATCCCTTGTCTCCAACACGCTGACCACCAGTCAAAAGCTTTCCTTGCGATGCACCACGCTCGATAAATCCGGTTACTCGCTTGAACTGTGCTTCGTCGACTAGAGGTCCTAACAGGGTTTCTTCACTGTCTGGGTCACCGATCGACTTGGCGCGTTCCTCCAATGCAGCCTTGTATCGCTTGACAAAGTCATCGTAGATGCCCTCCTGAACATAGACACGGGTAGCCGCAAAGCATACTTGGCCGGTATTAGCAGCGAGCGCATTCACCGCCCAGGTGATGGCGTTGTCCATGTTGCAATCGTCGAAGAACACTGCAGGCGATTTTCCTCCCAATTCGAGGGTCACTCTCTTCAAATTCGATTTGGCTGCCATCTCCTGAATCTTCTTTCCTGTGGGGATTGAGCCCGTGAAGCTGACTTTACGCACACGCATATGGCTCGCAATCAAAGCACCCGTGCTCCCATCGCCTGAAAGAACCTGGAAGACTCCTGGAGGGAAACCTGCTTCTTTGATGAGTGGTCCGAGGGCCAACGCAGCGAAAGGAGTCTTCTCTGAAGGCTTGAGAATGAAACAGTTCCCGGTTGCAAGTGCTGGGGCCGCTTTCAATCCAACTGTGCCCAACGGACCATTCCAAGGCACGATTCCAGCAGTCACACCCAATGGTTCATTTCGTGTAATGACCATAAAGCCATTCTCTTGTGGGAGCGCTTCGCCCACGAATTTGTCTATCCATCCAGCATTGTACCTGAAGGCCTGTAAAGTTAGCAAGGCTTAGGTCAGATTTGTCCCCAAAACTTACCTCAGCTGCCATCCCCACCTCGAATTTACCAAACGATCCGTATGGTGCACCCAGAGTGATTCTAGACAACTCTGAGAGCGCCTCGGTATACTGTTCGATGAGAGAGGCAAATTTCAAGAGGATATCTCTCCGAGCGTTCGCTGTTAGCTTCCTCCACTTTGGGAAAGCCGCCTCTGCAGCATCGACAGCGGCTTCAACATCAGCTTCTCCACCGATTGGAACATCATCTGCAACCAGCGAGCCGTCTTTCGGATTGTAAACCGACAGAGTCTTGTCGCTCTTGGGCGCCACGTACTCGTTGTTTATGAAATGCTTCTTTGGTAGATGCTTGGCTGAAAAGTCGAATGATGTGCCGTTGGTAGTACCATTGGTACCGTTGGTCGAGGCCAATTGTACAGTGAGTGGTGTATCGGCCATGGCTGGATGATGCAAATCTAGAGTGGTGAATAGTAATGGAGACTGCTGAAGCTTGCTCTATTGTAATATTGTACCACCTCGGATTTTCGGGTTTCGGCGGGTAAGGTTTTCCGTTGCTTAGATAACCTCGGTGAAGGTTAGAAGTACTGCATTTACTGTACAGTCCCCTCCGACTCGTAATGTTAAATCGAGTAGTGGTGGGCACCCCGTATCTGGTCTTTCTGATTGGTACAGGCACAAGATCTTCAACAATTTGTGTCATATTTCGTGACGTATAGGAGCTGAATCAAGTCGTCCGATGATTTGGACTGACCATGAAATTGAGTTACTGCTTGCACTTTTGCGACTTAATCAGATCCTCACAGTGCAGTACAGTACAATACATAGTATGTTACATAGCTGTTCAAAGCTACAGACTCAGCGACTACTAAATATGCATCCATGGATTGAAGGACTCATGGAACTCAACGGCTGCGATGTGCTACTATAAAACAAGGTCAAGTACAGTAGGACCAATTTTATTCATAAAGCTTGACACCGTGCAGTAACTGTTCTTGCAAAATTATACATGTCAAATGTTCGTAATGATTGCTTGTCACTTGGAGTGCCCATCGACCGATGACTGCGGCGGCAGGGTCCGCAGGAGACTCAACCGGCCACAGCTAGGTACCGAGCCTGTGTTCGTTGGTTAATCACTTGGAGCATTTACCGAACATCAACGCCACTGCCACCGGGGTTTAAGATGAAAAGCATCCAGGGGCTGCACAAGATTAGGTACAGTACTCGATAGGCTTCCAATCTCCCTTCATTTCGATTGTGCGGGGACCCCGTGGGGGCTAGTGGTTACCAACACCCGACTTGACTTAACCAAAGTTATAATAGCAGCTTTAGTCGTACTTTACTACACAACCAGGCATCTTAATAATATTAGATTATGAGACTTTATATCTTGATGTCTTTAAGATCATTGCAGTCCTGATATTATATGGATTCTACGAAGACGTGGTAGACATACGGTTGAACTTTTCGACGAGAAACGAGATGCACAAAAATCGTTCTTTCTGATATCACTTCTGCAGTACGTAGTATTTATGCAATATGAACTTGATGATGGTAAACTAGACGTCTTCACGAACAGGCAGATGCTAAGCACGTACAGATTATCAAAGCTGAAAGTTAAAAGATCGACATGTAAATGTTTCCAACCATATAAGCAATGCGCCGAGCTGAGTTTCCACAGGTTACAGCAGGTGTTCAACCTTGAGGGGCCGTCCTCTCCACAAATTCTGGCGGAGGCGTTCGAGCCTTTCGCCTCCGACTCCTCTTTTTTGTGTCATGGACCAATTCAGTTCAGTCGCCCTCGAGCATGCCTGTTTCAATATTGAACAGCTTCGATCGCGAATGTGGCTTTGCAATCATTCTTGGTCGCGTCATTTTTCATTGACCTTGCGCCGCCCTGTACGGCGTTTGTTGACATGAGATCGTGAAGTAGGTCCTTCAGAATTCTGCCGAGGTCCATTCTGTCCACGATGGCAACGATGACTCAGGCCAACAAGTTACCATCGACCAACGACAAGCCTCAGAAACCAAGACATCGAGCATCTGTGGCCTGTACAGCTTGCCGAGAGCGTAGAACGAGATGTGTCGTTCTGCCTGGGGAATCTGAGTGTACACAATGTCGCTGTCTTGGGTGTGAATGCATCATTAATTATGATGATGAACGAAGAAAGTATGCTAAGTTCAAGATCGAGCTTCTGAAAAACTTGCTAATGTCGCAAGACCGAGTTCGAGGGCATACATTGAAAGTCTGAACGAGCATATTGCTGCGCTTAAGCATGCTCTCGATGAAAAGGACCGCGCGAGCATAAAAATGGCTAGTGTCGACAATCAGCGAGCACCTCATGATACTTCAACTATACCAAACGACGTTTCGCCGGAGATAAATGCCAACCTTGCCCAACTGGGAAATCTGAATAAGCAGCACGAGAATGCCATCGATGCCGACGCGACAGATGGTTATTCGCCACCAAGTAATCTTTCGATGCCTGGAAATGAAACGATGGTCAACAAACTTTTATCTACTAGGGGCCACCTCAGCTTCGACCAGCTCAGTGGCAGGCTACGATATTTTGGACCAACCACGAACTGTCATGTTCATTCCACTCTGCATGCACAAAACGCTCAGGCTCAGCGGCAGGCGCTTGAGCAACAATGTCGGACGCAGAAGGTGATCGACGCCCTCTCCGCCGACACTCATGATTATCTCATGGATTGCTTCTGGCAACACTACAATTCGGTCATCCATGTTGTCCACAGAACAGCCTTCGAGCATGACCGCCAGTATGGTGGTCAATTCTATTCCGGATATCTTCATGTCTGCATTCTGGCATTGGGATTTCGTAAGGCTGACAAGTCGCGATCAGATATCATACGGATATCCATGCCGAACAGGGAAAGTACGCTGCACCAAGCTGCTAAAGTCATGCTTGACTACGAAATCGAGCAGCCTGCCGGCATCCCTCTGATTGCAGCGCTGCTGTTGCTTGGTGATCTCGAATGTGGTGTCGGTCGTGACAACCTTGGCTGGCTCTATGCTGGCATGGCCAATAGACTGTGCTTCGATATTGGCCTGCATCTCGATCGGAGCAACTCTGGAATTTCACAGCAAGAAATTGAAATTGGAAGGATGACTCTGTTCGCCTGTGTCGTTTACGACAAATATTGGGCTTTGTTTTTGGGTCGGCCTACAGGGCTAAAGTCATCCGATCTGCAGACCTACAATTTGACCGAGAAATTCGCAAGACTGGGCAAAACTCTGCCGGCTGGATCCGACAAAAGTGTAGAAACTCAGGTATACGAGTCTTTGATCGACCTGATGGAGATAGCTGGAAAGATCACAGAGATCGATGCTACGTGCCTTCATGATAACGTCAACCCTAACCACCATGTCTTTGTGCTAATGGCCAACCTGAATCGAGAGCTGGAAACATGGTATATCCGCCTCCCGAAAGCCTTACAATGGACACCGAGTAATGTCCAGTCTGCACCCTTCTCGTTCTTCCTCCTCCATCAGCAATATCACGTCACTTTGATACTCCTTCATCGTCCGTTCGCCAAGTATGGCGATGCTCAGCCACCGGTTTCTGACAACCTGGAAGACTACATACCCCAGCCGAACATACTCCTGTCCTCAATGTCCCGCACGATCTGCACTCAACATGCTGTACGCGTTGCCCGAATATTCTGGCAACATCGACAAAGATTTGACACCAAACAAATATTCGTTACTGGATTACAGCATGCAGGCACCGCAGCCATTGCACTTGTTGCTGCTCTGGCGTCCCTCAAGGACTCAATGTCCAGAGATGCTAACATGCATTACTTGGAAACTCTTGCGACTGCTCTGGAGGACATGACTGAGACTTATCAACCCGCAGAACAAATGTCCACGGTGCTTCAGGCAGTTATCATGGAGCTTAAAGCTACGCTGCCTCAATCCAAATCCAGGAAAGTTGTGCCTGCAAGAAGAGAAAGTGACATCGACGATAACTTATCCCGACCAGCTCCGAGAAAGAGACACCAATCTTTCAGAGTCACGCCACCTCGAGGACTACCACAAAACACCATGCCGCCACCACAGCCATATTCTAAAACTTCTATGTATGAGGAGGACACCGCTCTACTGTCCACTACCACTACCCATATGCACCATCAGGTCGGGCTGGATGACTTTGTCATCGTTAATCCTCAAAACGATATCGGCAGCCTAGACGGAGCGTGGCCCAGCATCTCAAGCGCCAACAATCCTAACCTAGATTATCTGATGTTTGCTACTAACCAGCCCTTGAACATGCACAACAACACATCGATAAGCACGTCTCAAGATTCAGTGTGGATGGGGGCTGGAACTCCAACAGTATCACCACCACAATCTAGTCATCCTTTCGTTCTTCAGCCGTCCGACCACGAATTTGACCGACCACCAAACGACAGTCTAGGAGACGATGGTCATGATCTGGATTTTCTCTCCCTGTTGTCTGGCGACAGAAATGGATTTGCTGGTGTTAGAGGCAAGGACGGTAATGCTGCTGCCTCACCTGCGCAAACACTCGCCCAAGCGAGCGCATTCACATTCCAACCCTCCACAGAAGCCATGAAACCTCCCATGCTGCGCAGTGCATCGATATCGAGCAAAACCCCAGATTTTGCTGCTCAAACCATGGCAGACTTACAAGACCTCTTAGATAAGATGAGAGGGTCAAGCCATTCGAGCTGAGATAAGTGGATGCTGCAAGACAATCAAAAAATTTCAAGTAATAATCATCGCAGTTGTCGTTGGTCAACCCTGTATCATCATGCTTTGCTTCTTTGGATCTGGCCATGCTGTGTATCTTAGTCATATTAGATTGTCTAGCGTAGCTGGTTGATCTTAAACAAGAATTGGCCCAGGTCATTCAACGTCTTTGTGATTGAGCTTGTACCTGATCCTTCCCAGAGCATATCTGCTTAGAATCTCCTGGAAAGTCAGATTCAGAATACTCATATCATGTAACTCCTCGTCACTTGCTTAAAAAGGCCTATGCTTTGATAGTGAATCGTTAGTAAAGGTACTCACCTTTCCTCAAGGCTCTTTGCTTCGGTCAAATGAAATCATCTCCCGGAGGAATGGGCTGACTCCGCATTTGGCCAGAATTACCGGGGTACTGGTGTTAGTGAATTCTTTACAGTGCATATTTTCCCACTCCCCACAGCCTGCCGATATCCCCGATAGTGGCGGAGGCAGAAATCTTGACGAGTCAACTCTTCTGGGTGGATCGTTCCCCATGACTTGGAGTGTCACCGCAGGATCTCGCTAGACTTAGCCTAAAGCAAAAACCACGATCTGTTGGTCGTGTGATAGGTCGATCTTGTATTTCTAGGCAGTGCAAAGGCCTCCAGAGATTCATTGCAGGCAGACATCAAGACTTAGCCAATTTGCGATGCCATCGAAATGTGTAGAATTTGCTGGTTGTAAAGTGCAGATAGTGAAGCTCAAGTATGGAGTATCATTACATAATATGGAACTAATGCCGATTGAGGCAGTGCCGAGATCGTGTACGAGGTTCAGTGAAGTGTTGAACCACCACGGTCTTAATCCTCATAGGCTCAGGGCGGACCTCAGATAACACCGCAGTTTATGAGAAATCCAAGAGGCCAAATTGAATCTTGGCGATACCTCGTCGAGGAGGACACCATAGGTAAGATACACGTCAACTCAAAATACAGGAGTGGGCAAAAATTAGTGCTTGTAACTTGTGGTGTTATCTAAAACCCTGAGCATAGATCGGTCCTCCAGTAGGCTTCGGAATGAGTCAGATCGATTCAACCAAATCAACGTCTCAAGCGGCGATAAACTTCCCACAACCAGGCTATGCGACATGTGTACGCTGATAGCTGTCTGCACCGTTAATGGCCAAAGCGAATGCTGTGTAGACGGTGAGAGAATGTTTCTTTAATTTCGAGCCCGAGCAGCCTGGTGCGAGCTGTGGTACTTCATGATCACTGTTAGCTTATGTAACACAACTCGAAGTCTACGGCTTTGTCCCCTCACGCTCCTTACTCATGATTGCAGTTAAACGAGCATAATTGTGATCAACCACATCCTGAGGCACGCTCGCTCCAACCGACGTTGGCGGATCGATATTCCAAATACCAAGAGTACGGTTCCCTGTTTGCGAGACCTCAATGCATGTACCTCCAGGAAGGTCATTGACGACGAGGTTAATCATTGTTTCTGCAACTGACTCTGCCGTCACTGCAACTGTGGGATCATAGCCCCATTTCTTCGCCTGCTCAGGGTCGGCAGTGAACATAGGGGTTTGCACCATTCTGAAGAATGTCAGTTCGGTGCTTTCCTGAAGAATCCTGTCTTCTCACCCAGGGGCAACGGCTGTGATTTTGATATCGGCGAGCCTATCCAGCTCTTCCATTGAACGAACAAACCCGATACATGCGTGTTTCGAAGCACAATACAACCTGAAAGGCAAGGTTAGAAACATTATGATGGCCTTCTCGGTCACACTTACGGCGCTGCAAAAGCACCCATATACCTAGACAATTGATCAGCCATGTAGTGAATCTACCTCTCCTTCGGAGTGGGCCACTTACCCGGCCAAAGATGCCACAATCAAAATGGTGCCCCTTTTCTTCTCCGCAAGTAGTGTTCGCGTTGCTATTCGAGCGAGTTTCAGCGGGTGCAAGGCATTGATCTGAAATTGAGCATAGTTGTCCTCCTCGGTATCATCCCACCAACTCGACCACGGCTGTGGCCGTCAATCACAGATTCAGAACTTGGGTTAGATCAACCTACTGGTTCGAATACCCCAGCTCCTGCAATGTACACTTCTGGGATGATCCCGAATTTCTGTCGCGACACCGTAATCAAATTCTCAAGCTCTGACCGCTTTTGGACATCACATTTGGCAAACACCACACGGTCTGACGAACACGTATCAACAAATTTCTGACCTTCATCTGTAAGCTTCAAGTCGCCAACAACAAGCTTTGCGCCTTGTTCAAAGGCCAGTCTGGCAAATGCGAGGTTGATCCCTGACCCTCCACCAGTTACAACTGCAACTTTGTCCTTCAGGTTGATTGCACCGCAAGGCATTTTGATAACCAGCAATGAATGTTATGAGTCTGAGTATACTCAGCCGAAAGTGCAAGCATAGGTATGCATGGACATAATTGTGCTCCTCGGTACTCTGCGAACGCACGTTGACTTGCTCAAGTCCCGCCAGCGCGAACATACGGCAACCAAGACATGAGCTTTCTGCCATTGGGACAAGGCACCTAATTGCAGAGCTGGTGTTTTTTGGCAGCCCTAGTACCAGCTGACGTGTAAGCCATTTTGTGTCGGGGATGCTCGGTCCGCGAAGATCCAACCACAAGCAACAGGCCCCACGTTCGGCAATGCGAGACTACGGATCAAGCTGACACAGCTCTAATCTCGGCTTTGCGCTCAGCACAGGCACAATCCACACCGATTTCTACCACATGTCGTAAAGTCTGGAAGCTGAGTTAGCTCGTTCTACAGTGTCGCATTGCAAATGGTTACGCGAATTACTTGTACTCCAAGCTCAACGAGTGCCTGAAGCATTTGCCTCCGCGTCAATGTCGGTGCCCCAAGCTGGCAAAACATCACTGCAGAAAGAATTCCTCAAACGGCGCTGAAGGGCACCCTGAGATCTGAATAATATATCGGCAGTATTGAATACAACATTTCGATTACAGTGTAGTGTAGAATTCCATACCAAAGATGGCTACCATTCCACCCTTTTTGCGTAACTTTTCCCTCGAAGACAAAACCGTCATCCTGACTGGTGGCACCGGAGGTAAGCACACAGCCTGCCCAGATATGAGCCAGCTAACATGCTCAGGCATCGGGCTTGGACTATCTCAGGCTTTGGCAGAATCTGGTGCTGATGTCGTGTCTTTGCAACTGCCCACAGAACCAACCGAGATCAAGGTTGATATGACACTAAAATTCTGAAATTTAGACTGACCATGGTCACAGGACGTCGTCGAAAAGGCTGGGAAGAAATGCACCATCTACCACTGTGATCTACTCGACGTTGAGGGTCTGCCAGCTGTGGTACAGAAGGTAGAGTTATGGACTTCTTTTGTGGTATCTAAACTGACCAGCTAGGCGTGCAAAGAAAACAACCCATCAATATTGATCAATTGCGCTGGAATTCACCAAGGGGGACCAACAATAGATTTCTCTATAGCGGCCACTGAACGGATTATTCGTTTGAACACGACGGCAAGTCTTGTAATTGCCAGCGAAGTTGCAAAGTATTGGCTACGGAGCGCATCGAAGCCCGACTTCAACCGCAAGATCATCAACTTTGCCAGTATCTCGAGTTTCCAAGGCAACATCGACAACGTGGCATATGCAGCGAGCAAAGGCGCTGTTTTGAACATGACTAGAGGTATGAGCAATGAGTGGGCTCCGTAAGTACAATCCGTGCAACAGTAATGGCTCAACTGACCATACTGTCTAGGCATGGCATTAATGTCAACTCTGTCGCTCCTGGCTACACTAAGAGCCGCATGACGGAGAAGGTTTACACCAATACTGCCTTCAATGAGAAGCTCTTCAAAGGTATTCCTGCGAAGCGCTGGGGTGAATCGAAAGACATTGCAGCTGCGTGTGTATATCTAGCCAGTCCGGCGAGCGACTATGTGACGGGTCATTGTCTTGTGGTGGATGGCGGAATTTTGGGTGGCCCACCTATTGTGCACCGTGAGGAATCATGATAAGTTGATAGACATGATGCTTTTGTAGAAACATAGCTTTTCGCAAAAGCATTGGATGTAAAGCACGAACGCCGTGGTTAGCTTGGTATGCTTTATGAACTGATGTATGTGCCTGCTGCCTGAATCACAACTTGGCCTGTCCAGGTGGCACGTATTCCCACTCAAATTCACCCTCAGCCCCTTCGATGCCCCAATGCTTCCTCAGCTCCCTCGCCCTTTCCGCATACTCTTGATGCCTCCTCCTAGTGGCCTCAAACAATTTCAATTGATCCCGTCCAACCTGATGCCGATGCGCTGCGTCAGGCCCATCCGCGACTCTTACGAACCTCGCATACGTCCAGATCTCTGGTAGCGATGTATGCTGTGTCAACCCCTGACCGGCATACATCTGCATGCATTCATCCACAATCTCGGCCACTTTCTTCGGCACAAGAATCTTGCTCTGCGCAATGACATACTTGCCCGCCTTGTTCCCTCTAATATCCATCGTGTCCGCTGCGTTCAGCACGACTAGCCTCAGCGCATCGATGTCGATCCTCATACTCGCCAGTCTCTCAATGTTGCTGTCGAAGTCCCCGATGAACTTGCCCCTAGGCTTCTTGCGTGGATCCTTGCACCGCAAGAGCGCCAACTCGTACGCCCGCTCGGCTTGTCCGATCAACCGCATACAATGATGAATCCGTCCTGGACCCAGTCTACCCTGTGCGATTTCAAAAGCCCTCCCTTCACCAAGAATCACGTTCTCCTTGGGCACGCGCACGTTCTCGTATACATACTCGCCGTGGCCCTCAGGCGCGTGGTCATACCCCATGATGGTTAGGTTCCTCTTCAGTACGAGGCCCTTGGTATTACTCGGCACTAGCAACATGGAATGTCTGCGCCAAGGGTCTGGATTGTCCGGATCCGAGCATGCCATGAGGATGTATAGTTTCATATCCTCATTCCAGAGAACATTGCCATATAATTTCCGCCCGTTGATGACGTATTCGTCGCCCTCCTTGGTGATCCGGCATCCAATGTTCGTCGCGTCAGAGCTTGCACGATCTGGCTCGGTCATAGAGTACGCGGAGCTAAAGTCCCCATTCATCAGAGGTTGAAGCCACTTCCTTTTCTGTTCAGCGTTGCAATACTTTGCTAGAAGCTCGATGTTGCCTGTTTCTGGAGCGTGGCAATTCATCGTTTGCGCGGCCCAGTACACCTGGCCCATGATCTCGGCGCAGCAAGAGTATTCGAGATTCGTGAGACCAGGGGACTCAGGGAAGTGGTTGGGCAGGAAAATGTTCCATAGGCCTTGGGACTTGGCTTTGCGGCGTAAACTATGCATCAGGGCGGGCGTCGCCCATCGGTTCTGAGAAACCTGTTGTTTCATGATCTGCTCGGCTGGAATGCATTCGGTTTCAACCCAGTTGTGGACACGTCGAATCATGTCAATTGCTTGAGGACGAAGTTTCGACAGGACCCATGGAGGGTAGTGAGTGAAGGGGACGGTGTCAGCGAGGTCATTGTTGTTGGAGGTCGACATGATAGCAGCACTGGAGAGCTGTAGACAAGAGAAGAGTTCACCTTCCAGAGTAAGGGCGATAAGTGGGAGTCAATGTTGCTGTTAAAAGAGCCCGGGTTCGAGAGTGGCCGGATAACTTTCCAGAAATGCGGCATGAGCGTGCCGACACGCGATGTGAAACTTGCCGAGGTCGCCGCGCTCGCCTATTATGAACCGACTGAGGACATTAACAAGCTCGGCTCACACAGCGACTCTAATCTAGAGTACTCCGTAAGTGACAAAGCAATGGCTTTTTTGTCTAGACCATTGACAGTAAAGCGGTCCTAGTCACTCCGCTAATGTGCCCGTGTAGAGCGATCACGTTGTTTGACTAAGGTACTTTCCAGTAAACATGGCAATCAATCTGGCAGCCTGAGCTGTAACACATCATCTTTCTGCTCAGAGTGATTCTGTTGGCCGTCCAGCCACCAAGAACTATCCCTCGTCCCTACCTGAAGTCGTTGCTTCGTTTCACAGGACAGCAATCTCGAGACTCAGCAGGTAGAGTGGAAGAGACCTCCCACAGGCGTATTCTCAGCCAGCTCGTTGTAAATCATGACAGCCTGGCGGGTTTTCGCAACATGAGTAACGATGCCTTTTTCTTCCAGGGACGTTAAGGTAGCTTTGTCCACATGTAGTTTCAGATCCATGCCCTGGGAGAGCACCACAGTGGTGGCACCATGTGATATGAGCTCCTCAACGTCAGCAGGTTGGATACCGGGTTTGTGCCGCATGCCTGTCTCGCTCCAGTCCCAGGCGCGACCACCTCCAGGGAAAAGCTTGAAATCCTTCCCAGTACCGAGGCCATCAACCTCAAGTCTCCCCCAGGATACGCCTAGAACTTTGGGTGAGGTCTTGTCCATGGTTGGCTGTCGATAGTATAGAGTCAGCATTTTACAAGTACTTAGGTAGTGCTCATGGTAACACTCAATTTGTTTTTGTAGTGAACGACAATGGGATTGCCTTACATATGCAGATAGTGAGGCCAGAATCGAGATGCTTGGCAGTGTTGCCTGGCAGCAACTTTTAGATGTCTAGGCCGAACAAATTTGCACCTGAGGATCTGCGTTCGACTACAGTAGTATCACGGAATGATAAAGAATAGAAGCAAAGAAGAATAGTACTAGTAAATTTTAGTCTATACTACTACAAGATCTTCGTTGTCGTCAACCATGAGGTGGAGGCCAGGGAGCTGTGCTGCGCTTTGCTTTATTCTATATGGTCATGCTTTCCCACGACTGCCTGCTTTTCCGCAAGCTCATGACCTGGGGCGCCGGCTTCAGTTGCGACCCTCTTAACAACATTGTCGTCGGAGACCGAAACGCTTCGTCGGCCTTGGTTATCAACGGTGGCACCAGGGTGGGTAGCCACAATCAGATCGTGGGTATTGTGATCAACGTAGACATCATCGGCGAACACCATAACCTCCTCAGTGTCACCAAAGATTGCTGCAATCTCCTCGAGTGGCACTCCCTTCGTTTCTGGGATATAGAAGTATGCCACGATGCCACCAAGTCCTGAAATAATGATGAACACCAGGAAGAATTTCCAGCCAATGTGCGCGAAAGCTGTCGCAGTGACTTGCAGGTAGATGAGATCCGTAAGGGCAATAACAGCAATCGACATAGCAACACCTTTTGCACGTAGATGGTTGGGGAAAATCTCGCTGTAGAAGACGACACCTGCGACATCGATTCCGCAACCGTAGAAGAGCAAGAAAATGTAGAAGGCCGCAACGCCTCCTTTCAAAGCCGCAGTGTTGGGAATTGCTGGGATTGGTGTGGCAAACTGGGCAATGATGGCAGCCTCCACAATGAGACAGGCACAACACCCGAAAATTCCGATCAACATGAGCACTCTTCTACCAACACGATCCATAATGCAAGCTCCCAAGAAGTTGGCCGGTGTCCCCATGGTGATCCATCCACACTGCAGCTTAAGCTGCTCGACAGTACCGTAGCCGAGAGCAGCATAAAGCGTTGGCCCGTAGTTGTTGATAACGAGGACAGCAGTACTCTGGCCGACAAAAGCAAACCCACATGCTAGGAGAGTGCGTTTGCGATAAGACTTTTTCGTGAACATGGCTCTGTAGGTCGGTTCAAGTTTCCTGTCGAACTCGGCTTGCTTTTGCATTTGGTAGAATTCACCACGTGCGTACTGTTGATCAGGGTCGCCAGCAACTTGATGGATGGACATGACGACTTTGCGCGCCTCTTCAACTCGGCCTCTCATGAGGAGGTATCTTGGCGACTCCGGTGCCCAGATGATGACAAAGAGCTGAATGATGGGGAAGATAAGTGCAAGACCCAGAGGCCCTCGCCATTGTGCAGAGGGGCTTTTGGCGTAGTAGAAAGCAAGACCCATATAGGAGGCCAGCGAGTAGCCTATCGTGATCCCCATGCCGTTCAATCCGACAAAGAAACCTCGGAGTTTGGGTGGTGCAAGCTCAGCACAATAGACGGGCGTTAGGGCGAGGAAACCCCAAGATCCAGCTCCGGCAATCAGGCGAAAGACAATGAACATTGTTGAGTTGACAGATGCGCATAGACCAATGCCGCCTATGATGCTGCACGTCGAGCAGAAGATGGTGCCAGCTTTTCGTCCATATCTATCCATGATGAAACTGCCAGCAATCACACCCACAAACGCACCCGCCTGGAAGACACCAGACATGGCGCCAATGAGAGAATCGGCATTGGGGTAAAGTGCTGGAGGTTTGACAGAGATATCGAGAAGTTTCATGTATTCGAGGAACGCAGGCTGAGCTAAGGTAACACCGATGATGGATGCAGGGTACCCAAAGGCAATCTGGCCCAGGGCAAGACCAAAGCAGACCCAAAAGTTCCTCCAGTTCCACTCTTTTCCGTGAGTGAAGCCTTTCGGCTCACTGGCAGTGGCAGTTCGCTCCTCGACGTGCTGTGTCATATTGGTGGCGTATTCTCTCCAAAAAAATTCTAGAGAGTACAGCAAGAAGAAAATGCAAGATGCAAAAAGAAGAGAGACTGGCAGAACCGAGGCACCGTCTGATCCATATTCATACTCGAACTTGTGCCCAACACAGATCGTACCTTGGGGAAAATATGGAGACTGACACGGCTGTCGTGACTCGCCAGATGGGATGGCGGGAAGAACAACAAAAGGCGTTAATCGACATGGTGACTACGTACCACTAGGCCTAGAACGTGCCCTCGGATCGGAGCTACCCCGTTTCGCGGGAGAGAGTCCTCTCCATCGTGGGGAGTCTGCGGGGTAAGTTTTGCAAAGGATGGAGAACAGAAGGACTACAGTAGTACAACAAGTACTGTAGGTACCATCTTCCGAGGTTTAATATTCCTTTTGCGACCAGATAAGAACCAGAACCTCGGGTGTCCAAACACTAAGCAGTTCATCTCCACACACTCTAAAGTCTACTTTAGTGATGTCTTACGTTCCAGTACACCATTACTTAGCACTGACTTTTGAACAACCAGGATAGGCAGGATCTAGGCTGACACAATGCGTTCATGCTTGTGAACTCAGTTTCCACTCATCTGACCATTCCGCTGGTCGAGGCGTCGCTGGATCAATAATTCTAAGTTTCAGCTGTCAGAAGGATGCACCTCCACCCAAAGATTCCCATTCCAGATCTTTTGGCTTACACTGGTGCTTTCACTCCAAAGCCGTCCAGGTACGGCATACCATCGTGAAGAGTTATCTCACCCCTTCTTCGGAGTACGCAGCAGTTACAGTACAACTGACACATTAGCTTGGCACCAGAAGTGTATTATCCGCACACGATTTTCCACCATGTACACAATTCTGCCATGTGTTTATCACAATCGAGACATGGCGACACTATCAGGCCTTCTACTCATTTGGTTACGCCGCGGATGCAAACATAGCGCTGTACGAAAGTGTAAACATATCCCCTCTAAGTGGAACACGAACCTTTCAGAAAGCGGCTTCTTCTCAATCGCGAAGCTCGCAGACCTGTGGAACTACGTGCCACATGGTAAAGGCTCGGTGGATGATGTCACGGCGACGGACTGGAAGGAAGAGTCGCTGAATCTTTCAGGCGGTTTGCCGTCAATCCATGTGAGTGTGAAATCATGAAGCGTGTACTGTACAATATAGTGTTTATAGCGAGAACGGGAAGAGGTTCCTAGTACGATACCTCATAGTGGTGTATTAGACAAAGTGTTCGATCCGGGTTAAAATATTAGTGTCCCTCGTCCTGGCTGTCGGTTAGTCATGAGAACGAGTGTAGCATGATCCAAGGTCGTTGATGCAATGGCTTCAAGTTCGTGGTTGCTTGTGGCAGGCGATAAGTATAGTTAATGTGCCAAGTATGTTTTTATTTCCGTTTTCTATTGTGCTACCGCATCGAGAGATGCATGTGTCGTGCTCGCAATGTGATTCGTCTCTGATGTATGTCCATGTACGTTCTAAGCACGTATTGCATCGCCTTGTATCGGTAGTCCCATCTTATTGCCTCATCCATGTCCTTGGTTGCTGCTTGAGAACATCGATCACGTTGCTATCATCTTTTACTTCTTTCTCCGAGCGTATGAGATTGCTGAACACAGCATCAAGAAAAACGTTGCCAACCATTTGCATGGTGAAACTGCCACTTATAGCAGTTCTGGTCTTCCTGAAAGTATGGCAAATATGGTAGGTATGGTCCAAGGCGAAGGCTATGCACTACGTAACATGTCGCGGGAAACGATGGTAAGCGGGTGATACCCCAAGAATAACTGTCAGGTCAAGGCTATACCTTCAATAACGTATTGATGCGATCCGCAAGGATAAGTGTGATGACGCTGGAGAGAGCAGTCAGTACCATATGACCACCAAGAGTCAAGACTCACCTATGCGGAGCTATCCTCAAGAAGTACGTCCCAAAGCCACGATAGAAGCGCAGCAGGCCTTCTTCCTTTGCGACCCGTACGAAACAATCGACCAAACCTTTGTATTGAACAGCATCCGTCTTGGACTGTTTTTGCAGTCGAGTCTTCACAAAATCAAATGGCAAACTTAGGAATGACGCAAAGAAACCTGCCACAAAAGCTGCTCCTACACTACAGCTCTGCTCTGACAGATTGGTACGTTGTGCAAGCTGGTTCTTCGACTCTGAAAAGAACGCCAGCTGACCAAAGTTGGTCGCCATGGCGCGAACGACGGTGGGGTATGCGCCGGCCCAAAGACCTTTCAGACCTTCTGCTCTGGCGACGTGAGCCAAGGTATGAAAAACAGAGCGATAATTCATCCTATGGGTTATTGGTTTGAGGCCATCAGATTGCATGCGAATAAGTGCCACCTCCACAGGGTTACCAATAAAGGATCCTAAAGCACCAGCAGACAAGCCAGCCAGGGCTCTTCCCCCAAATCCATAGGAAGTGCCCTGCCGCTCTGCTCTCGCCTTGAGCATGTCCTCGAACGTGAAGAAGAATCCCAGTCGACCTGTGCCGTAGACAACCTGTCGCAGCAGTCCTGCAGAAATTCCATTGTAGAGACTTGAAACCCCACCTTCTGCTATCATGTTTCTTGCAACGGAGAGAGGACCCGGCTTTGTTGCTCCTTTCAACCCTTCACCATCCAATTGAAGGCGAACTTTGATCATGTCAAGTGGTTGAATGCAACATGTTGCAACCATGCCGGAGCCGCCGCCAACGACGAAAGGTCTGCATGCTTGAAACCATGGATGCTGAACGAATTTCGAGGTTTGCGGAGAGGTGGCAATTGACTCTTGCATTTTGCACTGGTTGATAGCAGTAGCACCATCTTCTCAATAGCCATGGTTCAAATGTATGCATCAAGCTCTATGGTCTTTCGGAGCATCGATGGTTGCCGATCGGATGATAGCCGAGATAGAGTCGGCTCTCATGCGGGGGCTTTATAACTTTGTGTTCTTGATTTGACTCGTGATCGGCAATTTTGAGATGTTTGTCTTTTTTGGATCCGCAAGTTCCAGACGATATCGTACTTTGAAAGTGGACGTACAGCGACAGAGCAACCTAAATGATATGAAGGTATCTGCTTTGTTCAGAAGATCTTTGCTATCAATAAAATGGGAAAGCCCAGTATGTCCATTGTAGGTTAATCTGTCTGTGTTGTACGACATCAATCAAAGTTTGGTTTTTCTCTGCCTATTCTGCGTCCAGAAATCTGTCATCATCTTTCGACCTTCTGCCTCGAGACCTGGATCCTCAAAAGCTTTGCCCCATTCCCAGACACCTGCTTCGATCGCTGCTCCCAATGGCACTTGCTCCCAAATTGCTAGTAGCCTCTTCTGAGCGCTTAGTGCTCGCGGACCTGCTGTCAGCAGCATCTGCACCCACGTGTCCACAGCCTTGTCAAGCTCGTCCATTTGTACCACTTTGTCAATCAAGCCCCAGCATTCAGCCTCTCTGGCTGAAATTGTGTCGCCCAAAAGAACCAACCGTCGCGTCCTCGCAGCACCAATCTGGACAGGTAGTAATGCCGACTCAACAGTGCTAGGTACACCTCGTTGAACTTCTGGCATCCCGAATAAGGCATCCGGAACCGCAATGCGCAGATCTGCTGCAGCCATAATCACCATGCCACCACCAAGAGCGTGTCCATTGACTCGAGCGAGTACCGGAACTTGCAAATCTCGAAGTGCCTTGCAAGCCAAGTGAATTTTAGTAATGAATGTTCGTGCAGCCTGTGCATTGCTAAAGTCCTTCATTTCCGAAATGTCGGCACCGCCTATGAAAGCTCGCCGAGAGCCAGCACACTGACCTCCCGTCACGATCACGCATCGCAGGTTTGGGCGTTGAGCTAACGATGATATGGTTGACACAAATTCGTCGAGTATAATCGTGTTTAGACTGTTCAGCTTGTTTGGATTAGACACAATCACAGTCACAACCTCTCCTGCAGCATGTTGCATTGACGAGATTGTAACCCCGGTTCCGTCAGTTGCTCTGGACTTCTTCAGAGACGACATCACAAAGTAAGATTTCGAATTGCTGCAGGGGTGGATGTCAATTGTAAGTACAAGGCGTTTTTCCACAATGTTTGATGCCACACGAGCGGCTGTGATGCAGTGGCTTTTGAATTGTGGTCAAGTGGAGAAGCGAAACACAAGCCAATTGGAATGAGGTCCATCTTCTCGTGTTTCGCCGGCTATCTTCTCAACGCAGCCACCGTGATCCCAATGTGCTGCGCTCTTCTTTCGACACAATCGTGTGATTCACCTGCCAGATCTCGGGTGAGGTTGTGTATTCCAGTACTACCCCTAGACCTCAAAGGAATCATCGAATGGCAGTTGCCTAGAGGAGTCGACCCAAGCTCCTCACCTCTTAGCCAACAAACAATGGAAATCTGGCAATCTAAGACAACAGTCCTAACGCGCAGTATTTGTCTTAATTCTTGGCAACGAGTACTTGTGATGTGGGAGCTTAGAAAGATTATGATCGTACATTATGGTCCAACTAATATAGCAAGTGGAAGTAATGTTTCCCAGCTCAGCACGATAGTTATTAATATCGATATAAAGCACCATATTCACTATTAACGACATATTCGTAAGTGTACTAGACACTTCAGTAGTGAACTTCACCAACGACAATTAGCTGGTCATTAAATGAGACTATTCCGCAGGTTCATTCTCATGAAACACCAGAGCTCTAACCTCGATACTTTCCCTCGGATACGAATCAGTATACGCAGGATTCGAGAACGCAGTGTGCGGCACTCTCCTAGGCCTTCCATCCAATTTCGAGTCGAAGCATCTGATCAGGAGAGGCTCTTCAGGTGTTTGTTCATGCAAGTAGTACCACTTATGGCGTTGGTTTGGCTTGACGCCATATGTCTCGCCCTTCCTGTTCGGATAGATCAAGGGGATGGTTACCAAATCCGAGTCCGGCACGGAATTTGCATCCGCTACTCCGAGAGGATCTTTGTAAATTGTCTTGATAGGGCGCCAGACGTTGATGATTTGGTGCCGTGTGGAAAGAAGTCGATCAGCCTCGTCTGGAAGATGGAATGGGACACGTGAGGCCGCTGCTTTGTAGGACTGGTCGATGTGCACGCGATTGACAGGACCACGTTGGATGCCGCCTGAACCACGTTGGTCTGTGACTTGACGACGAATGGTGTGGTCGAAGATGAAAACGCGAGTTGCGCCTGTGCTGATCGAGATATCAGTAAAGACCATGGTCGAGTGTTGGCAGTCTTACGCGTCTTTGAGAAGTTGCTCCGTCTCTGCGTAGTACTCGGCTTTAATTCTCTCCTTGTCGTCAAATGTATGCTCTTTGCTGGTATGTGGATAAACTTGGAAGCCGCACTTGTCCAGCGTATACTCTGACTCTTCGCCTCGGATATCACGTACAGTCACAGCTTGACGTTGTTGTGGCCTTTCGTATGATTCTGGCTTGCCAACGTAGGCTGGTGCCGGTGGCTGACCATCATCGAGGTAGTAATTTATTGTGGTGTGCACATCATGCTTGGAAACCCCGACTTTTGGCTCGTCATTGCTTGTGAGCAATGGCTCGAAAGTGGTGCCGTGACCGCTAGGGTGTTGAACCGCTGCCGACGCCATGTCAAGGAGATCAGGTTCGAAGGTTATCGATGTTGTTCCAGAGTGGTCTGCATCGCCTCAACCAAGCCATATTATACTGAAGCAGAGCAGTTGCGTCTTGATTTGTCAGTCACGGGCTCACGCCATAGTACCATGCTGATACGCAATCCAGGCACACCAATTGGAAGTAGAACCCAGCAAGAGACCTTGGGTCATCGGCATGGAACTGTTGGGGTTTCACCATTGCTCCAAATCATTTTCCAATTTCACTCCCTCTGCTTCAGGGACAAGAAGACCAGAAGACCTCGCAAACATCACATCCTTGAATTTCAGATATCGAGGATGTGGTTGTAATATTGATGGACCCTGGCAGCTGTATGCGAACTGGTCAACCCTAAGGTGTAGTAGCATAGCCGAGGCATTTCAGCTAACAAGGCCACTTCAACAGAGCTGGAGACAGTAGTTCGACTTGTGGTCACGACGGGCCGTGGACTGTCTCTAACCCATTGAGAGTTCCTCCTGATATGATGGCATCTCTTTGGATACACAAATTTATGGACAATCACATGGTAGTAAGCTTGCTTACGCAAACAAGAGACCGTGAACAAAAGACTGCAGTGACGGATAGCTCTTCTGTGTTGCACAATTAAGCCGCCGGACGAAATTCGGCCGTCGCGAATGAAGCGCTCCCTCGACTCTCAACCACAGCGGTCTCTTTCTCGGCATCCTAGAGTACTTCTTTATACCTCTTGGCACAATTGCGGACAAGCTCTAGCATTGCCTAGCGACACATAGCGGATGAGAGCTGTTAGTATGTGCTCGTTGGTCCTTCAAGTGCGACAGCGTAGAATAGTAAAGTTACATAAATAAACAAGTAACGCTCAGATACTCGAAGGATATGCTAAAACACTAATCGACACAGATGCTGTCTTACAGCAAAGCGATTTCAGCTCATGGTCATCTGCGCTTCCCTACTGGGCATATCCTCCACATTGCCATCACGGTGGATGTGGTGTATCGCCTCATCGCCACATCGCCTCGTCGCCGCATTCGAGATTAATATTGTACCAGTATCAAGTCCTATGACAAACCGGCCGGAGTTCTCACCACAGCGAGATTGTAGCGCTCTATTTCCTTGCGACTGATCCGTCCGTGACCATCCGTAGCTGATGCCGATGTTCCATTAGCAAGTCGATGCCTTCTGACCAGCCGCGGTCGCGAATCATGTCGTAGACTGTTTGTCCCGAGTCAGCGTCAATAGCTTGCAAATCGATTCCATTTCCCTTCTCAATCAGGGTGAACAAAAGGTTCTTCTCCCCCTTTTCAATAGCTTGCATGATTGCATTCCATCCACGATAGATAAGATTGATATCCGCACCCCGTTCCAGCAACATTTCGATGACCTCGGTGTCCTGTGGGTCCGTGTTTCGTCGAATTGCTTTCACTAGTGGCAGGTGTTCGCCTGGCGCGTTGACATCGGCCCCCGCATCATCAAGAAGATAACGAACGATGTCTTTACGATTTTCACGAATGGCAGAGGTGAGTGGGGAGAACACACCACCAGTCCTGTCCTCCACACTGAAACCGGCTTCAACGAGAAGCTTAATACTCTCGAGTTGGTCAGCCTGGACCGCTAGCTCTATGATTCCTCTCGTAACACGATTCGTATTGTGGACATGTTCCAATAGGCGTTTCAGAATGGTTGGTTTCTTCAATGCCATGCACAACGGCCAGTCTTGACCACGTGTGGTCGCACTTGCGCCGTGCGCCAACAGCATATCAATGAGCTGGATGCGGTCGTCCTGAATAGCTGTCGTCAACGGAGTACGTCCATTTTCATTGCGTGCATTTGTGTCCACACCGTTCAACAAGAGGTACATCAGCGCTTCTTTGTTATTGTAGGCCACGGCTAACTCGGCGATTCCCGGAGGCGTATGCAGATTAGCTCCAGCGGCCACCAGAGATGGCAAATACTGCAGTCGATCATGGCTAATACATTTCCAGGCTGGGAATTCAGATGCAGGAAGATTAGGATCAGCATTGTGGTTCAAGAGAAGTGCCACAATATCAGCCCTATCATCACGAATAGCAGAGCACAGAGGGGTGTAGACTCCGTCCTTCTTCACATTTGGGCTGACACCAGCGTCTAGCAAGATTCGAAGCGACTCAATATTGTTGATACTTGCCGCGAGTTCCATATTGCCTGGAGCCATTTGCGGCTTAGCACCATGGGCAATCAGGAGCTTGAGAGCTTCTGGTAGGTAGGTTGCTGGCCATAGAGGATGCTTAGGACCTGCAAGATTCGGAGAAGCGCCATGATCAAGCAGAATATCCACAAGATCCAGACGTCGAATCGATAGTGCCTCGAACAGCGGAGTCTTCCCATCTCGGGTCTTTCCATTAGGATTTGCACCTGAGGCAAGCAGAAGCATGATCGTTTCAATCTGAATACCCTGACACATACAAGTATTGAGGGGGAAATCGCCGTTGGAGGCCGTGCCATTGACATTTGCTCCGTGATCTAGCATCATTTGTACCAATTCTATTTGGTTCTGTTGAGCCGCCAATGTGAACGGCGATATGCCCGAGGCACCTGCAACGAGATTCGGCTTGGCGCCATGTTCTAAGAGCAGCTTAGCCGTGGCGATTGATAAAGTAGCAACAGCGAGAAGCATAGGGGAGCTCCCGTCATCTGCGACATGATTGACAGGCGCTCCATACGTCAAGAGGAGACGCACGGCGGGGACATCGTTGCTTCTCACAGCTTGCAATAGCAGCCCTGGCGGTATTGAGTCTCCAGAAGAGATGCCCCTCAATAGCTGCTGTAAGGTTTTGTGATCCCGTCGATCAAGTGCAGCGACGAGAGCAGCTTTCTCCGTTGTTGATCCGGAGCCTAGCCATACAGGTTGCGACTCTACCGGTGGTATTGAGAATGCCTCGGGCACTGATGTGACAGGAGCAAAGCGAAAAGACGATCGTGTTGAGAAGCTGTCCATACGTGCAGGCTTATCACCGGACCAAATGTTCGTCTTGTTCCAATCTCGTTCTACTGAAAGTGGTGTACGAGGTTCATCGGGCTGAGGTGAAGATCTTGCTGAGATAGCACCTCGCTCAGGAGCAACACTAGTATTCGATTGCTCCAGACCTACTAATCGTGTAGGGGAGTGCATGGTTGGTGACAAGTCGAGTTGGGAATTGTTGTATACCTGATGTAACGTAGGGGTCATTACTTTTGCCGGAAAGCTTTGTGGTAAAACATGTAAGTCTGTAGTGTCTATTCGAGCCTTGGTGGCAGCTCTGCTGTCCTTCGAATTGGCGGGTAATGTGTTGTTGTGTGTTGAGCTCTGATCGGCCTCGCTGAGATTCTCGCTGAAGGCAATCCACGCAGTCCTTAAGGCATCACGATGTCGAGCCATGGCATCACTCAGCATTAGGATTTCTGCATCCAACGAGGCTGTTTTCAAGCCACCCAAGAATTTCTTGAACCCTGTTTTCCGCGCACTGATAACGAGTTTGACCACGATCAAGTCACACGAGATGAGGTCTCGTACCGTATGCTGCAGCTTGGTTGACAATTCCTGCGACGCTTTGTACGGAACAAAGACATCCACATGTGACAGTTGGGAGGTTCCAGCTTGGATCTTCCACAGAATCTCCCGGAGACGAGGGAACTTGGCTGTGAATGAACGAAAAGCATCGGTCTGAGCTTTGAGAGATTCGGTATAGTCATCCAGGTGAGTAGAAATGCTGTTTGTCAGATTCACTGCCTTTGAACAGAGAGCCAAAAGTGCTGGTTCTGGCCTCGAACCTTGCTTATCGTTTGCCTTGGTGACCTCCATTGCTAAATTGCTCTCTCGTTCGTCCGGTCAGCTGCACGTACCACGAGAAGTCGAGGATCAGTCGAAGAGTGCGACTGTTCTTCTATGGCTCAGCGACTTCCACCTCAATCGCCATGCACGTAGAGAATTTGACCTGTCCACATTAACCGAGCATGTGACGCTCGTGATATGTGTGGTTCAATCATGCGGCACAGCTTCAACTTAAGTCAGGGACCGTTCAATGGATTCATAGCAGCCCTGCACGGACGGACCGCCCAGCCATGTGTGGCCTCCATTACCGACCAGGAAGCACAAAGCGGATACAAAAGTGATAAACCCACCTGCATTTAGCCTCTTGGGCAAGGGGATCCACGCTTGTTTCACTCGATTCTCTCGCATGCATGAACTCCTCCACCAACGGTCGTGGGACGATCTCACGCCACCTTCCGATAAGCATGGCTAAACTGACACAGAGCTACCAAGTAAGAAGCTCTGATGGCCGCAGTTCCGACGGAATGATAATGCCTGGTCGACGTTGTTCATACACAATTTATAGGTTGACGTGCACAGGTAGGCAGTAAATAAACCACAGCCCGGTACTTTGGATCAAACATACAGTGAATTCCTACACCCAAGCAAGATGTTAGAGTTTGTGGGAGGGAACGATCGGCACAACGGCTGGGCCGTTGCTCCCCGATTCTAGCGCAGGCCACGTGCGTTTCGAATCCGTAATAGCGACATCCACCGGTTCCTGGTGGGCATCGCTTCATCGTTTAGCGAGAGATTCGCCCTGGCAATGGCCAAGCTTGAGTTGGACGGATATTCTGATAGGCTCTCAACAGACCGCTATCACCACAGTTTCCACCAATTTGATTCAACCGTGATCTCGCATGGATACGATGCAGCTGACCAAATTCTATTCATGATCAATTTGGCGATAAATCCAGTCGATCGTCAACATGCGCATCGTGAACGTGTTTGTAGTGTCACAAGCTACTGAATTCAAGTTCCAAGCCAGCAGAACATATGTGGTCGTCCACGGTCAGTCAGCAAATACAGTCGTCCCACTCTGGCTCTGTTCCTCTGTGAAACACAGTCAAAAAGGCCAGTTTTTCGAGAGTGAGGAACGACCTTTCCGAGGTGCAGCGCCGGACCCAAAAAGTTTATGGTGCAGTACAGTACAGTACAGTACTGTATGTGGCCACCAAAATTTTCGGCTATTTCTCTGCTGGAGTGGGGTCTTGTAGGCCAGGAACAGGAAGCTGAAATCGGAAAACTCGAAAATTTGGAAGCTTGACATGACTTCTGCCATCCTACAGCACCTTCTTAACCGATAACATGGTGATTCTGATGCGTGTAGAAACGTGCCCATTGGCAGGTAGTAGTCCGGTAGTGTCAGTCAGTCCGTCAGTGTGTCAGTCGATCAATCAACCATGTGTCAGTGGTTGTAAAAGTCGGTTTATCAGTGTCATCTTTTGAGTTGTTGACAGGGTGCGGCTAGCGTCACCCGTTATTCCGCCCCGTCCCACCACTTCGGCGTGGAATTTCATGTAGTAGCCTCTCGATCTGCTACGCATCAATGAAAGTACACACTTAACCTCAGCAGAACTCATGTAGTTCAGACATCGAAAGCATCGTACCGAGCTGCTGAGCTGTCATTCAACCTTGACAGTCTGCTCTGCTACCTCTCCGAAAGATAGCAGCATCCGGTGTTTGGCTCCTGTAAAGAAACACAATGGCGGCACCTGCAGCCACACAGCTGTCATCATGCGTGCCCCACTACAAACCAGGACGGAAAACTGGGGCTCAATAATACAGCCAGCAATGTGCAGGCTACCAGGATTCTACACCAAGCCAAAAATGTTGTGTCGGCACGCGAGCCACAGTTACGAACGAGTTTACAACCAATGCTTACACTGATACCTGCACCAGCCAGGCAGGTTGAGACAGCCCTCAGAACTTCAGCGCCATGACTTCGAAGCTTTAGAACCTTTCCCAATTCCACGAAAAGAGACAAGGTCCTCGAACGAGTTGCTGTGGGGCAATGCTTGCGAGGAAGAGAGGCTGAACCGTTCGGGTTATTACTCTCATCACCGTTGTCTTCATTCAGCCCGAAGTTATGCACGGTGATGGTCGAGAAAAGGTGGAATAGCGAAACTAGGTACTGCAGCTATGAAAGGCTCAATCACGAAGCGTCGGCCTCCACCACACGAGGGGCTCATGTGGCAAGACATTTGTGTCAGTCAGCGTGGTTCGAAAGCCATGCTACACTGGCTAAGTAGGAGGAGCACCATGAACGATATCAGACCGAGTCTACGCAGTGTAAGACAGAATCATTGAAGCAATTGCTAGCGGCCACCAATTGACATGGTGCCTAATTGTCCATTGATCGACTGGTCCAGGAATTGGCCAGCTTTCTTCAGACAAAGAGGAATGAACGCTTGGAGTTACTGTGTCTCACTTTGTATAGCTATCCTTGAAGAGTCTCTGCGATCAAAACACAGGCTCAAGATAACCTCAACTGTGAGGCGATCCAAACCGAGTCAACCAATCAAAAACCTCAATAGCAAACCTCGCAGGCTGATCCAACATGAGCAGATGACCAGCTTCTGGAATGAAGGCGCAATCCTTCAGCTTACCATTCAGCCGTGTGGCAAGGTCCTCAATCTTCTCCCTCGGAATCCATTGATCTTGCTCTCCCCATACAATCTTCACATCGCAGCGTACTCGTGCGTACATATTCTCCTTCAACATTTCTGCCAGATCTTCATCATTCGCTTGTGCGATCTGACGTATGAAACTCCGCTGCCGTTCTCCTCCCGCTGCACCATCTGAAGTGTTATCAATCCAGGGTTGAGCAAGCACATCCTCCCAACCGGTTTGCAGGACCTTCGGATCATGAACTGCACTCTGGATCACAGCCCGGACGACGGCCTCAAAGATTTTTGGCGGCAGCTTCAAGAACGATTGTGGTTCGGATCGAGCGAGCTTGTAGAAACCATCACCCCATGGCAATACGCAATTTGTGTCGAGCAGCATCATGCTGTTAAATTCGCAGTCATGCAGAAGATGAGCACGCAAGACAATAGTACCAGCTATGTCATGTGCTATGATTGCTGGGGTTGGGTGATTTTCCCTGCCATCTAGCTGCACATGCTTGAGCAATCCTGTCAAAGCCTTGGCCTGGAATTTCACAGACGTATCACCCAGAAACTCTGCTTTGTTGGAATCGTTTGTCCCCTTACCTGCATCGAGGGCTTGTGATTGTCCATATCCTGGCAGATCATACAGGAGGATCTGATACGATCCTCTAGCTAACAGTGCTTTGACAATAGGCCCAAAAACAGCTGATGACCAGGGAGTGCCGTGCACAAACACTACGTGTTTCACCTGTTGTGAGTCTGATCTCAAAGATTTATTCGACCGTGTCAGACTGTAGCGGAGGTTCCAGCCCTCGATATGATATGTGGAAGGTAGATCCATGATGTTGCGGGGTAAATACCAGACCAATTCACTACTCTAGCAATTCTACAGTCAGCTCAAGTAAATTGGTTGGCTACTATGGTCCATTCTGTTGGTCTTCTGGGCCGCGTCGAATTGTGCTTGTTATCCTTGACTTGGCTGATTAAGTGATGCTGATAAGATGACAAGGTTTGTCAGCAAGTTGATGTGACGTAGGGAGGCTCGCTTACCAAACCACAAACCTCCCGTCTTGCCCAACCACATTTTTGAATCGAGTTTGAGTTGACTCTCGGTCGAAGCTACATACCAGGACAGAGGCATCCGCTAATCACCCGTAGATTGCCCGCATCTTCAGCTGGTTTTCCGCGTCCTCAGACTCTCTCCAGATTATTAGGGCAGGCGGGTGAAAGCTAGGACTGCTAGTACGGCTTCTTGAGCACGGTGGTGTTGTAGTTGATGGGAGAAGACAAGGACTTCTGCTGTTTCTCATTATTGCTTCTCATTCGGGCTCACTGATCCGGGCAGTGTTTACAGTAGAAACTTTAACGCTAATTCAGATCGATCACAGCAACGAGTTCTGACTGTACAAGTACTAGTACGGAACAAAAACTTGGTAAATTCAAGTCGGAAAAGTACTGTACTATACTTGTGAATGTCTCTCCGCAAATCAGCATGGGATATACCCCGTACGGAAAAGAGTAGGAGCATTTGCACTACATGCACTTTTGCGATGGCCAGGGATTGGAATTGACACAGACTACTGTATGTACGGACAGAGGGAAACTGCGTGTGATCAATTCAGTGCCTACGCCGGACCAGGAGCTGCTGGGGCCGTTATAGCCACCGCGAGATCAACATCTTATCTCGCTACAACAAATCCATTAACACGCTCGCATTTGGGACAGTCTTCATCCGTAAAGAATACTTCGAAGAGTACCGACACGATGACCAAGATGGATCGACGGGATGGACTTATGTGCTAGCTGAGTCACGTTCGTTCGCCATATGGTCTGCATGGATCTTGACATGAGGTATGAGCATTTGCCGACGGGGCGCAGTGCTTCTCTAAGCACATAGGGTCTGCGAGATCTCCAACCAAAGATTTGAGTCTTCAACGGATGGTTGCATGGACCGAATAAATTCATATCTGATCATGCGAACGCATCGGCCTTGGTGCAGGTCGTTTTAGGCAGGACAAGATAAAAACTGAATTTTCCAGCCCGTCGCTACTCATGTCTCCGAAATCTGATACTGAATCGGTTTAAAACTCCCGCCGTTCGACAAGCCAGCCGAGCAAGCTGTCATACCAATAATGAGATCCATCTCCGCAACAAAATCGATATGGTCGCCGGGCTTACTGATCGGAGGCTCGACAGTGAATGTCCCTGTCTTGCCGTCGATGGGCACATTCATAAAGCAGTTGAATGCACAGGGTATTTGATCTGCTTCGATGTTGAATGGTGCCAGTGCTTGGGCGAGATTGCCAAAACATCCTTGATGAGGATCCTCGTGGCCGTAGATTATGCGAAATGTATCTTTGGAGCATGGTGTCAGAAGAAAGTCATGGCGGCCACAGGTGTCCTCCACAATCCTCAACATGATGTTGCTTCGGTTCGAGTACAATGGGTCGCCGGTGCTAAGGTAAAGCTTGCTTGCGTAGTCGAGGGTTCTGCCGTTGGAAATAACTTCTCGTGGATCTTTTGTACTGAAAGCCAACAAATCCGATACTTGGACTCCTTGAGGATCAATGACGGTTAATTTCTGCCCTTTCTTCAGGTGGAATGCTACACCTGTTCGAGGCGCAATTTCCGTAACGCCTGACATTTTCTTACTATAGAGTGTTAGTCGCAACAATTCCTAGCTTAACAAACGGTTGTCGTCGACTACTGTATGAGTACTGTCAAAATGCACAAAGTACGAATCAGGAAACTCTGCCAAGCTTGGTGAGTCAGCAGACGGAAGAACGAACCGGGAATTGAGTGCATGCCGTAATCTGGAGATCATCAGATCTCATCATGATCATTGAGGGACACTCCATACTGGGGACGCTAAAGCAATGAGAGACACCACGTTGTCGCTGAACGCGTTGTGAAAAACTCTCTTTCATGTGCAAACCGGCAGCAGCAAGTTTTCCATGCTTGCGGCGTGTTTCAATGGAGGTTCCTCTGGAGAAATGCTGTCATCATGCTAGTCATGACGAATGAGAACGCTTTTCGATCCTTACGAGGCGCCACCATCAATGCCAAAGCGACCCGAGACAATGGATATCTGCCAATTGCAATGTCCAATGTTGACGACATCTGGTACTGAATACCTCAGAGCCGATCTGCCTAAGTACTCCCTTCTAATCATAGCAATTGTCCCCGAACTACAATTGAAGAAGCTCATGCCCAGCGCCATACATCGTTGACGGTCGACTGTAGTATTGGGATGGCAATCTGTTTTAGGTCAGCATAATCCAATTCTTGCTACTGGAGTTCCTCTCAACGTACACAAAAATGATCATCGCCATCACCTTCATTTCTTTCGCGTTTGGCTTCTGCGCCGCCGCCGCCGCTGTGACAAGATCTTCCAGGCTCAGCACAAACTTGAGAGACTTGCTATGTTCACTCCGACTGATACCTCACAATTTGCACAAGGTCCTCGAGAAGGATCGCGGAGAATTCGATGCGTCCTTGTCAGCCTTGGACGAAAAGGCCAACAATAGCAACTTGCTCACCAAAGAGCAGGTTGAGGCACAATTCGAACCGTCGAGTTGGCAGGCCCTTGCTTACCATGATTTCCAGACGGTGATTCTTGCGAAACAAACCGGCATGAAGACATTCCCATGCATCTATGCCACCATGGGTTACCGAGCTGGCGACCATCGATATGTGTTTTTGAAATCCGACAACCCAGCGGAACCACAAAATATCCGCTTGATTGCGCCTGCGCTGCAGGAGTACCTGGCTATTTCGCAATCTTTAGGACCGAACACGTCATTGGTTATCGTCGGTGCGCCATCGGACACGGAGAAGCCTGTTGAGGAGTACAATCGTACCTTCTGGGACATGCTCAGAGGTCTGAGAATGGTTGATCGAAAGGCATGGCCCGAGGATGTGCCAGAGATGACCGAGTCGGAGAAATGGATGTTTTGTTTCAATGGCGAGCCAGTGTTCCCAGTTATGCTAACTCCTGCACACATGCGTCGCTGGTCAAGGCATATGTCTGTGCCAATCATTGCACTACAACCGAAGTGGGTGTTGGACAAGTTGCTGGCTACACCTGAGAAGCGGGATGCAGCCACTGGCAAAGTGCGGAAGCTGTTGAAGGAGTATGATCAGATCGATATCAGCCCAGATTTGACTTCTTATGGTCAACCGGGCACAAGCGAGGTGCGACAATTGTGTTTGTTGGACGAAAATGTGACGGCGGACTGTCCATACAACAACTTCGATCGATGATGCATGGTTTCTGAGCTATCATAGGGTTGTGATAGTGCTCAAGGTTGACCTCGGACAACGAGCATACGTTGTGGAAACAAAGAATTAGATGGCATACAAAACTTTTAGGAAGACTAAAACCGCGAGATTTTGCAGATATAGAAAAGTTGAGGCTTGAAACATGAGCTGGTAAACCAAGCCAATAGTGGAAAAGAGCAGTAGCGGCCAGCGACATGGCCATATCTGACTTCCTCTGAATAATGCAGGCCGTTATCATGGCTCCTATCATCACTTCTTATCGGGGTGGTGAAACTTAAAATCTGCCAAATGGACGACCGTCACATATTCGTTATCTGCTATCTCTCACTGTCTACAAATAGGTACATGTTTGGTCGGACGCCGTGCTTGGAATGTGACATCGAAACTGAGCTCGAACAGCTGGCACTAATTTCACCATCACTGTTTCAGCGTGCCACTTGAGGGGTTTGCTTGATCGCCATCCAAGCCACGATGATATCCGTACTCGAAAGGACAATGCAAAAATTCGTATATAGTTCGTGCGTACACGCGGCTCACAACTGAGATGGTAAGGCAGCAGTGGTAGATGGTGATAAATACCTACCTGTAACAGCACCGATGATTGTGCTTGATCGGATTGTGCCAGCTCAGAGAGAACTGCCTTTGCGGGCTCACAAGAAGTCAGCGAGATTTCTATAGGTTCAGTCTACAGAGTCATACTTCAAGGAATAGACGTACAGGCAGCATGCAAGACCTCGGTGATCGAATTGGTACACCGCTGATATCGAACTCTTTTTGTATCGCATCGAGGACGATGGAAGCTTCGACCGACCTTCTGTCTAACTCTCGGCATGAATTGTTTTCGAATGCCGAAGTCTGGGGAAGCTCCAGAAGTGGCTTAATTCTGAGTTTTTGCTGTGCAGATTTTGACATCACCTCCTTGTCCTGCGATCATCAGTAACCGAACTCAGACACGATCCCGGCAAGAATCTCATGACCACTTCGATCCCCTCATCAGCCTCCGCTCTCAGTGCGCACCTCAATTTTTACGCAGTAACGACCTCATTACACGACATCTCCATTCCATCATCAGCGTTCACAAATTCATGTACCATTAGTTGAAGTACCTCACATCGACAGGCACACCATCTTGCCCCATCTCAAAAAATTTTAATACTCGCCACGACAGAAATGCAAACCTTCAAAATTCCACCCACAATTTTCGAAACATTTCCACGCACAGTCACATCGGTAGCTGCTCGAAGCACAACCTCATCATGCTCATCAACGTTGTGTCAAGTCCGGTCAACGCTGCAACCACAAATCTCGACGAACATATACAAGACGTCATCCTTCTCTGACTTTAAGACCGCAGCGACGACCTTCTTCACAGTTCCAAGAGTTAGCCTTGCGAACCCACATAATAAAGTCATGACAGGCTCTATCCTCGACCACTTCCCTAGCCAGTCCTCCCTCCGCAAGCTCTCGCTGCATTAGAGTGGTGGCATGTTTCGTCCTTGCATACCATGTTGATGGTCGCTAGATACAATTTTTGCACCGGGGTCGTGGTCTAGCTGCAATTTGTCACGATCATTGATTACATGAAGAAATCGGAAGTGATGGAGACCCTATCAAGTTTGAGTTGGGTGATGAGTGGCACTTCGAAAAAGAGGTGGTTAATAACAATTTAGTGACAGAGCCAACGGTCCATGTGGAGGGCTGAATACTTGAGATGCAGACATGATTACAGATTGTCTCTCTCTCATTGACCCTGAGGAAGGACGATCATGACTCTGCAAAACACGGTCACGTGCGTTGTGGTTGAAGCAATGAGCAATATTCAGCATGAGCAGGATGTGAAGGATTGGCGTTGTGATATTTTTTCCGTTCACATACGAGTTAGCATGGCGTTATGGTGGTTTCGGGGTTTGCATTGTTGACTGTCTGTACAGGGCAGCTGGTTTTACTGCATATCGTCTATGTTTAGCCTGAATGATTTCATGAAATAATGCGAAATGAGTAAGATGTATCCCAACAGCCAGTATCAGGTATTAATAGGTTAGGAAATATGTTTCACACTTCCGTCTCACGAGTTTGCACCTGGAGAATCACGAACCTTGAGCATTCGTCACTAACATTACAGCTCCCTGACATATGTATCCATTTACGGAAATTGGCTGGTGGCTCTGAATTGGCCCGTGCAGCCTTGACCTTGCCAGATGCCAGCCATCTTGCCTTCCTGAACATCCACGGGACAGTTGGCCCTGTCTGATGCCGAACATGCCGCATCATGGCCTCCCCTAAGATATAGTTCAGCACCTCTAACAACATAGAGTTGAGTCTGCCTTCGTTCCGATCGAGGACTGTCCCTACTGTTTCCGGCACGAGGGAGAAACATGAGCAACGTCACTACTAAATTCATGATAGCGAAAGCGCCTAGAGCCTTGTTAGAGTGATTCAATGACTTCTGGGAAGAGGTGCCTGGTTGTCTTCAACGTATTTCAGGAGCGTATGGAACCGAGGCACCAGCAAAAGCAACAGACCAAGGCATAAGAAAATCAACATGACTGTAAATCCCATGTCGAAGATGAGCTTATCTGCCATATATATACATATACACACACCCATATATTGTAATACTAATTGATCAAATCAAATCATCGCCGTTCCTACACTCTCGTTACCGGCTTGATAGTTTCTGGATTACCTGTTTCCTTGCTTGAGATCATATTCTTGCACCAATCAGTTCGAGCCGCACTCCCTCTGCCGCGGCCGGTATAGTGAGTCTCTCTGAATGACTACGTGGACCCACCTCCCCCTCTCCGTGTGCTGTTGATAATAGGAACTTTGGTTGCTATGGCCATTTCCTCTCTTTCTTGTGCGCCGTCGACGTTTGTACTTCCTGAGAGCAGAGCAAGCTGAAATATTGGGACGATGGGTATCGAAGATTGAATTATGTCATATATCCGTCGATTGCTTCGTTCCCGATGAGTGGTGTTTTGGTATCAAGATAAGCTGGCAAAGTAATTGCATGCGCTTCATGGAACCATCATACTCATAGCATTCTCTCGTTTTCCTAGATCTGCTCGGTGATGGTGATGGTAGCTAGAATTGAATCCACAACGTTCGAAATCACAGCACAACCGCTGCAACAAATACTGCAACACCAGCGGCTTTCATTAATTCCTGTTCTCGTCGCATCCCGCCAGCACCAGCACCTTGAGTAACAGTGATGAACTGCCCATTAACAGCTGTGGCCTGTGTTGTGGACTGGACGTTAATAGCTGTGGTCACTACAGTGGACTGCACATTCGCAGTTCCTTGGGTCGATGTCACAACCACGACCGCATTGGTGGTCACGGTACTAAAAGAGGTAACCTGCGTTGCGTGCACCGAACTCGTGGTTGTCGGATACACTATGACTGTTGAATACGAAGGCTGTGTCGTGGTAGACACTTGAGTTACAATGTATGTCGTTTGCTGGACCTGCATAACTGCCGACACAGAAGTGAATGTAACTTGACTGGCTGAAGGTCCACCATCGAGCAGGCAGTTCTGGCCATGTGGACAGCAGGCTGGGGTGCCGTCGCGATTAGACCAGTAACAGATGTTCGGATAAGTGCAGCAGATCGCTTCGAGGGCAGCATTCCCGGCGCATGTTGGATTTTGGTTGGTGTTGCAATTTGAACTGGCAACAATGATGACACGGGACAGGAGCAAGACGAGGGAGAGGTGTAAGTAGGAGGTGAGAAACTGCATGGCAGTGTCGTGCTGAGCACGAAGCGAGAATGAGAGGCAGGGCAAGGTCGATGGGAGACCTACATGGCAAGGCAAGTGTAGGTAGAGTTCATGATGAGATCAAGTATCAAGACCCGGGTTGGCCGCTTGTGGTCGCGACACCAATGGAAGAAGGAAAAGAGGAAGTTGTACGCCATAGCTGTAAGCACATGTGAGCAAGGCAAATGCAAGGTGTAAAACCGGAGCTTGTAAAAGTGAGCAAGGAGCACGGAACCATGCAATACTAAACCAGGCAAAGACCAATAGGGAGCTTAAGAAGCTACAAAGTTGAACTGTAACAGCGAAATCCACCAGTCGGGCTGAAGTGGTTGCATACAGTCAATGAGAGCAGGTGACAAGCTGGTGTCGAGTAAAAATTGGTTGTGAGTACAGCTGCGAAGTTGGATTGTAGAGGTATTCTCGGAGTCAAGTGTCGTCACCTTGCAGCTCGGGAAAGTCATACATTACTGTCTACATGTAGGTTTATCCGGCATGAACGGGTCTGCCGCTAATACTGTATGTAAGCAGGGTCGGAGTTGCCAAAAGGGAACAGGGCAAAATATTGGTGACGGCCAAGGTGAATGCATGATTGCTGTATAGCCCTCACTATTTCTCTACGATAATCGCCATCATGGCAGTTTACCCACCCCCTTCACGTCCTTGAACAAGTCTTCTTCTCTCACCAATACCGACCTGTTCAGCACGCTCTTGTCGACAGATGAGAGACCGGCCAGATGCAATGTCATCTCCATCTCGCCAACGAGAGCATTTAGGACGTGACTCACACCTTCCTCCCCACCAAGGGCAAGGCCATACATGTAAGGCCGACCAATCAATACACAGTCAGCACCAAGCGCCAAAGCTTTGACGATATCCGCGCCACACTGTACACCACTATCAAAGAAGATGGTCAGTTTATCGCCAACAGCATCAACGATGTGCGGCAGCATCCCCAAGCTTGAGTTGCCGCCATCGAGCTGACGACCACCGTGATTGCTGACCACAATGCCTTGTACACCTGCCTCGACTGCTCTCTGTGCATCATGAATGGTTTGAATACCCTTCAGCACGATCGGCCCATCCCAGTGCTCGTGAAGGAACTTTACATCATCCCAACCATGGCTCTGACCGGGAAAGACTAGGCGTGTCCACTCCGCGGCTGCAGCGTGCATGTTTTCTTCAATCTCTTGGCCATGCTTGTTTTTGAAATGTGACCGGAAAACAGGATCAGTAAAGCCAATCGATACACCCACTTGGTCAGATCGCAGGAACGGGTTGTATCCATTGTCCATATCCGAGGGACGCCAGCCGAGCATGTAGGTATCGAGCGTGACGAACAGAGCTGTGTATCCAGCATCCTTAGCACGTTTCAATAGCGAAGCGGTAATGTCGTCATGCTCTCTACTGGGCCAGTACAGCTGAAACCAACGTTGTCCGTCACCGTTCGCCTTTGCAACATCCTCTGGACTTGTGCTTGATGCTGTACTCAGAATATATGGAATATCACATTGTACAGCAGCTCGGGCCACTGCTTCTTCGCCGTCTGGGTTAACGATTCGTTGCACACCGATAGGAGCCAGTGCAATGGGTGAAGCCAAATCATGTCCAAGTACCTTGGTGGTCAACGAGGCAAAATGTTGAGTCTTGACGAGGCGACGAGGGACGATCGACCAACGCTTGAAGGCTGCCCGATTCTTATCGATCGTCTCTCGGGTACCAGCCGAGCCATAGACGTAGCCTTTGGATTCGGCTGACATGCGTTGGCAGGCCAATTCCTCCCACTTGTCCGATTGAAACGTGAGAGTCGGTCTCTCATACTTGAGCCCTCGCTGGTAAACAGACTGTTCAAGTTCCACCACTTTCGAAGACAGGTCAGGGTGTTCACTCATCTTCGGCCGACTCGGCACGGAGTTGCTATGTGCTGGCATGTTGAATAAAGCGAAAAGTATAGAACCTTGTTAGTCTATGAACAGCAGCACGTAATAAGTTGAGCTGGCCGCTTCGTGGTGTAACAAAGACGCAGTGAGGGACGTTGCAGTGACTTTGCGGTTGACTTGAAATCGTGGTTTAGGTTGTGCGTCGAAGCAGAATATGTCTCTGGCCGGAACTGTACCAGGGGGAGAACGCTTGATGATTTTTGTGTGATGTGCCATTCACCGTGGTAGCTTCAGGTGAGGTCATCTCGGATCATGGCAGGAATGACGGATCTCATAGGATGACTATTCCAATGTGCCGGAGCCACCTTGAAAGGTACTCGTACTTGGTAGGTAGTTGTACCCATTACTCGGGTTGGTATATCCGCTTGAGCTACTCCCCGGAGCTTACAAGGTCCCCAGATGGAATCAAATGTTGCAATAGAGCATCCATGTTCTGGTCTTCAAGATCGTGGAATTCAATGCCTCATATCACTTGTTCGTTGAGAAAGATCGAGGCTTGATGATAGTAGCGTAGTGTGCATCACTGAAAGGGTATACACTTGGTCATATTGCTGCTGAGCTTTGACAACCTGTTTAACGTGATGCAAAGCGTAGCCGTCCTGATAGACGTAGGAGTATGGTCAATCATGGAGGACGGAATAAAATTGCCAAGGAAATGGGTTCGACCCGACCACCGGGAGTCTATCAACTTACGGACCTAAGTCGTATGCTCACACGAGTTAAAATAATGCCTAACAGGTTATGACAGAAGTTCACCCTAATAAGCCGATATGTAATTGTTACTGGCTGTGAATGTCCTCATTCTGCTGAGCGGACCATAGCCGCAGATCACCCCGCTGGTTTTAAGCAGCCAAGAGGAACTGGTCTCGACTGGGCAGCGGCGTGTTGAATCAATGCTTGTATTGTCCACCTTGTTCGTCGGGGGATTGACTCTTCGAAATTTCAATCATTTGTTGTATTCAATCACGCTTACTTCTTTTCAAGCGCAGCGATGCTATTTGATGACTGATCTACCTGAAACAGATACACAATATCCATCGCCCATTCGAAATCCTCTTCCATTCCGAGCCACGCCCAAACGAAAAGCAGGTGGGGTACTTCTCCATTGATTTGTGGAAGGGACTGTCATCGAACGGTCGAACTGGTACCTGAGGCTCGAACGGTCGCACAAAGAGGACGCAATGGACGATGATTCGGTCACTCGTCGACGTACAAGTGGTAGTACAACCCGAAAGCAGGCACTCAATCCCTCGGACCCGTCAACATGGACGTCTCGTCATGCAACACCGCTGGAGACTCGATCGCGGTATTCGTTCGATGCGCAGGAATCAGCGTTGCCCAAGATCAGTGTCGGTTCAGACATAATGCATGAGCTTGCATTGGAGGACTATACCAATGAGCTGCCGGAGCGGGCGCCAAACAAGCAGAGAAAGAGTTCCAGCTCCACTACAGCTGCCTTGGACGACGGTTTAAGTTCGTTACGCATTGATCCTAACCAACCGCTTGAAGAGGTCGACCCATTAACACGGACCACTACGGGATCAAGTTTGTTCAGTGCTCAAGCCTTGTTACCGACAAATTCTGAGCCGGCGGGCGTCAACCGCGATGGACTTGACAAGCGACGTCTCTCGACCCAATCCGCTAGCCCTTCCATCATGACTGATGACTCAGGTGACATGATTAGGTCACTCGAACGAGACGAGAACGACGATGAGCTTGTGCAAGAAAGCAGTGAAGACGAACCTGGCGCAAGTGACGAAGACGTGGAATCACCAGCAAGAGAGCGTGGTAGGACACGCAAAGCCGATCGTAGTTCAGAGTCAGCTATGTCTGGACCGCAAGGTATAAAGGATGTGACCCATCCGGTAGCACTACAAGGTTGGTCCTTGCTATTTTCTGATTCTACCACTAACTCAGAATGCAGTCAATGTTGCTCCTCCCTCCGAAACCTCACCTCCATATCCTTCTCAGCACAGCGGAATATTATCAGAAGCGCAGGGTAAGGTAACTCCACGGTCGAACCAGAATAGAGCACCATCTCCCGCCGCTCTATCAGCTGTCGGAGACGACAATGCTGAACTGCAGCGAGCCAAGGCTCTCTTACTGAGAGTTTCACCTATAGATGACAAAATTCCAGATCGACATGTCAAAATGATGATAAGAGGGGATTGGAGTGCATACCAGGATCATGAGAACGAGGAGGAGTGGCGTCACGAGCCACGATTGTACCTTGTCTGCTCAGATCTGAGCAATGAGGCAAGCTATGCTTTGGAATGGACCGTTGGCACACTGTTGAAAGATGGTGATACAGTGCTGGTCATCAGTGCTCTCGAAGATGAACACGCTCCAAAGCACTCTGACGAAGTGGAGCCTACCTTGGAGGTCAGACTGGAATCAGCAAAAGCTGCTGAACAAACCAATACGACCATGGCTTCGCTTACTAGGCAAACCACCAACCAGGAAGGCAGCACAACATATGACCGCAATTCATCGCTATTGGATGCGCGAGAAGAAAACCGCCCGTCCTCACGACCTGGATCGAGAATTGGCAGGCATCAATCTAAGTACGACGAGGACCGGATCAAAGCAGTAGAGAAGCTGGAAACCGACTTTCTGAGATTCGTTCGAAAGACTACACTACAAGTGCGCTGCATGATTGAGGTCATACATTGCCGCAGCTCCCGACACCTCATTCTCAATGCCATCGACGAACTTGAGCCTACGCTGGTGGTTGTAGGGACCCGCGGCTTGGGCGCTGTCAAGAACGTGGTAATGGGATCTTTCTCGAATTACCTTGTACAGAAATCGTCCGTCCCTGTCATGGTTGCTCGAAAGCGACTGAAGAAGGCTCATCATGCCAAGATCAGCAGCCAGCAGATCCGGATGACCAACAATCTTACACCGTTCACCATGTCAGGCAAACGCAAGAGCTTGACGCAGGCGAGAATCGATTGATTTGTTTCGATCGAAAGATGCCCAAGTCTACATGTCTGCCAATATCAATCCAGTGCGGTATCCATCATTCGCTTCTTGGGGTTGCGCGGAGCAGCCTCTGCACGTACCCGCTCTTGCTCTTCTGCTGAGGACTTCATGCCTTTGTCGTTCTGTTCGTTGCTCGACATCGCATCCTGCTTCGAGATACTAGAAGCATCCTTCGCATGTCCCTCCATTGCTACTTGAAGAATATCTTGCTCAAACTCGGGGAGATACTCCCAAGCTATGCCAGCTTCTGTCAATAGCTTGCAACTTTGACTGTCCTGTACGAAAGTGCCAGGTTCTTTCGCACCGAATACCACCTTCCTTATCCCACCATCAGGATTGTCTTTCCGTGTTGCAATGATCCTCTGCACACATGGCAGATTCCCTGACAGTCGTTTGCCACAAGGCTCAAGACTCGTGTACAGGACAGCGTTGGACTGAGGTTGGAAACTGAGCGATATGGATTCTTCAGATATGGAGTGCTTTGCAGCGAGTTTAGACAAAGCACACTGCTCAGCGTGGGTGTTTCCTGGGAGTTCAAGAGTGAAGCCTGTGCTCAAGATGTGGGGAGCATTAACATCAGAAAAAGCAACAATGATACAGCCGACGCGAAAGTTTGTTGGCTTAGGAGGTGATTGTCGTGCGAGATCAATCGTTTGCCTCAAGTAGTTCAATGAATCTTCTCTTGATGGCTGCGACATACTTTAGTGAATTTCGAAAGTGATATTCTATTATGTTTATGCAAATTGAAACAAACCCAAATATGTCTTGGAGTGGGTTGCACGTGAAATGCCCATTTCGAAGTCTACATGACGTATGATCGACGTCGCTCTCGTGGAGCGGGACGTTCAACGCGTGATTTGCTTGCTCCACGCGTTTTGTTCGTGTTTATCGTATTCCTCTTGCAGTGCAAAACACAATTGAACCAGAGATATCTTCTACCTGCATAGCAAACAAGTCATTACTGTGCCGTCTGATTATATCTATCGTATCGTCGAATTTGAAATATCACTGAGCTTCGCTATGGGTCGGAAACCAAAAGCTCAAGTACCATCACCGGACTCCGAAAGTAGTGATGGGCAAGAAAATGAGAGCTTGACAGATCCTCCTTCAGAGATCAACCCATACGATGTGCTTTCTCTTGAGAAGACCGCAACTGTAGATCAGGTCAAATCGGCATACCGAAAAGCAGCCCTAAAGCACCACCCAGACAAGGCAGCAACGCAGGATAAAGATGAAGCACATAAGAAGTTTCAAGAAATCGCCTTTGCATACGCTATTCTCTCAGATGAGAAGAGGAGAAAGAGGTATGATACAACCGGCAACACGGCAGAAGTGCTGGACGACGAAGACTTTGACTGGGTGGACTTTTTCAAGCAACAGACTCAGGCTATGGTCAATGCGGACATGATCGAAAAGATTAAGAACGAATACCAGGGCTCTGAAGAAGAGCGAGAAGATGTCTTACGAACCTACGAGGCGAACGAGGGCGATATGGACGCGATTTACGAGGAAGTTATGTGCTCAAACGTCCTTGATGATGACATTCGGTTTCGGAAGATGATTGACGAAGCAATCGCTGCTGGAGGTGTGCAGGCGTTCTCCAGATACACAAAAGAAAGCAAGGTAAAGAGGAGAAAAAGAACGCAAGAGGCCAAAGCTGAGGCGGCCGAAGCAATTGAATTGGCCGAAGAGCTTGGTGTGAAAGACAAGCTGTTCGGAAAGAAGTCGATCAATGGCGGGATGAACAAGAAAGGCAGCGATGAGGATGTGTTGAAAGCATTGATACAACAGAGGCAGAAGGACAGAGCAGAGAACTTCCTCGACAACCTGGAAGCCAAGTACGGAGGAGGTGCTGGTGGAAGCAAGCGCAAGGTGGAGGAGCCCCCCGAAGAATTGTTCCAGAAGAATGCGAAGAAGCCAAGAAACAAGGCTCGGTGAAGCAATCTAGTATTTTCAGCCAAGTCTTCTTGTCGAACGTGCCCATCCGGCACCCACCCCGATGCGTTGACATGGATCGGAGCTGTACGATCCAAAAAATAATGCAAAAGGTGGCTTTATCTCGTGCGCTGCAAGCCCGGTTATGCTGAACGAAGAATGATATCAACCAGTCTGAGACAGCAGACCAATTATACACTTGTTGGGCATGGTTCACAACTGAGACATGACCTACTATCCTCGGCATCATCACGTTTATCGAGACAAAGAGATGGGATAGAACAGAAACACGGAACACCATTAGAAGAATGTTCAAATGAATGGAGCACGTGCCAATTGCAACAATGCCTCTGATACTCGGCAGCATGTCGCTCCAACTGAGACTGAGCCAGCCGAGGGTGACGTTATCAGGACGGTCCGCCTGTGATGGTGACAGCAAGCAAGTTATTCTCTGAGATCTAGAAATAGACCAGGCTCGTACAAGGGGAACGGATACATGCAGCAAGCAGCCATCCACATGGACGAAATTGGCAGCTAAGCAACCGAATTGATAAAATCTCTCAAACAAATGAAACTCGTCTATCAAATAAGGTACAGGGACGAGAAATCTTCTCATAACCACGGGGTAGTACTTGGATATCCCTGTTTCTTTGGTTTGAGAATTGTTCCTTGTTGCCTATTTCTGAGATGACTCGGAGGACCTTTTGTTGGAGATGACTTGCAATGTGAAGAGTCACCTCTGCATTCGCTTGCATAGCATCGCCCTGGTCAAACCCAGACAGTCCAAGTATCCGTGTAGATAAGCGATCATAAGGCTGGTGACTGATACAATTCCTTGGATGAATGGGGGGAGTCATCATGATGACCTCAAACAAACAATTTTGGAGAAAATTGCTGCAAGTTGCCAACGACCTCCTCCGTGATCAACCAATCATGGAAGTTTCTTCACAGCAGAAAACAGACTAAGCCATTCTTTTCTTCAGCATTAGTGCCACTATGTACGAGAGCAGCTGAGGGGAGCAGAGGCACATGCGCACTCTCGAGAGGGAGAAAGAGGGAAATTCATCAGTGAAGGACAAGTGATAGACTAGCTGTAATAGTGGTTAGAAGATGATCGAGTAGAGTTTGGTCCCCGGTTTTAGCAGCCCAACAGCCAACGGGTAATCGGCGACGCCAAGCGCAATTCCTGTGCATGGTAACTCCTCCTTAATACTTTTTTTTGCCTTGGTTGCTGCTACCTGCGCTTCTTCTTCCTCTTCACCAAATAGAACTTCATCGTCTATCACATCCTCGCCAACATCGTCGGTGAGGTCAATCGGGATTGGTATTTGACTCGCTCTACCAGTTTCCTCCGTCAGTCGAAAGACAGTCGATTTTGCGACTTGTCAAAGGATCAAATTCAGACAAAGTCGGCCAATCTCCTCTCAATTCAACTACACGGCTTCCCTTAATTGAGATAGTCGTCGTCTTCAACTTCTCTCCTTCATCAATCGCTTGATCTCCTGCGGGCCCAGGCTAGGTCGAAATCCTGCGAGAAGAGATAAATATTGTCAATTGCAATAGGCCGTTTGCGATAGAGAAAAATTTACCTTCTGGTTCAACATTCACTATCACGACTGCGCCCATTTCTAAATAGTGACTATCCATAATACCATCCGATCACAGTTTCTCGGTTGCACTTTGACAGTCGACTCAGTGGATTTCACTTTGCCTGCGCAAACGAAATCCGACGGATCTATATCTTTGATCGGTTTTCTACTCCATGTATCTAAGCCTCATAGCATGTCGACACAAACATCAACGCCTTCCATAGGTCACACTTCTAGTGATTCTGTCAACGGAACAACTCCAACAAATTCCAGGCTACCATCCACAATGAATGGAAATCCTTCTCTTTCCAACGACCACAAGAGAAACCCCTCGATGACGGTCACCCCTGCTGGTATAACCAGCTACAACACAAATGGCGCTCCCCAGAACAAGACCAACATTCAATTTGGATCAGTGAATGGTGGAAACCTTGGAGCTTCGCCAGCCTTGTCTACTCCTCAGATGGCACACGCTCAGTCTAACAGTCTGAGTGTAAATAGCCTCACGCCGCGTATGCCCTCTCCGTCTCCCTCACCTATCCCTCAACCAGTCCAAGTCAGTGGCGGACGTCCACCACCTGATATGAGCGGGGTCAAAGGTAATATTGGTTTTGGCAATTTTCCTACTGGCGATAGCTCTGATGTCAATGTGAGTAAATGCAGTAAGCAAGCAATTGGGAATGCTGACAAACCGTTACAGGCCATGACTCGATCGCTCTCTCAGATGCAAATGGGTGACCAGCACATGCGACGTTCCTCTCAACAATCGATGCACGGTGACATGCCGAATCATAACCTTCCCACCGGACCTGGTCGCGGTGGCTACCCTGGCCGAGGTGGAAGAGGTGGAAACCACTTCAATAACTCTTACAACGGCAATACCTACAACAATCAGAACTTCAGACCAAACCATAATAACCGAGGTGGTTTCCAGCAACGAGGCGGCCCCAATATGCAGCAAAACCAAGGATCTCCCTACATGCAACCTCGAACTCCATTGATGAACAATGCCGTCCCCGGCACACCACAACAGATGATGGCCTCGATGCACATGGGCCCGGGAATGCAGAATATGCCATATGGCTACCAACAGTTTCCAGTAAATAACCCCCCAGTCTATGTTTCAAATGCCGTACGAGGCAAGCCCACTAGAGGTTCCGGACGTAGTGGGAAAGGTGGCAAGAAAAACATTTCCAAGGACCCGGCATTACAAAAGTCGCAAGGAAAGCCGGTCTTGCCTAGCTATGACCCAGCTTCTGATGGCTATGTCGGTCCGCCAATCAATGCTGCCCAACTACACGTCCACTCGGTGGTGCCCTTCCCCTTCCCTGATCTCTCCCCTGAAAGTGGTAATTTCGAACGTTATGAGCAACTTCTAACAAGACCCCAGGGTTACGGCCAGGTACCCATTGCCGCTGATCCAAGCATTTCATACAATGCCCAGCAGAACTACCAGAACTTCCAGTTCCAGCCGTACGGCCCACCGCAATCTCCACGACCCCCGTTCAATCAACCTGGTTATGGCGGGTATGGTATGCAACCGACTTATAGCAACCAGGGCCAAATGCCACCACAGATGTCTCGACAGTCCTCACAAATCTCCAATATTGATCGACCAGCCTCGAGTGTGGGCCAAACCCCACAAACCCCAGCTTCTGCTCCTCACCACGCCTCTGCTCGGGCTCCAAGTGTTTCCGGCGAACGAAACATCATCGTGCCACAGAAGAAGAGCTCGGCCATTGTGATCAAGAACCCTTCTTCAGGCGAGACACTTGATGTGAAGAAACTCGCTCAAGCATCTACGACGACCACCTCTGCTCCCCTTCCCTCTCCGATTGTCCCTACTCCTCCAAGCCGTACGGGTAGTGCTGTAGATACCACACAGTCGAAGACGGAAGGCCCATCTGTCAAAGCTGACCAAGACAATGACAAGAAGAAGGCTATGCAAGAAGCTGTTGCTCGAAAGATCGCAGAAGAGAAACGTCAAGAGGAAGAAAAACTTCGAAAGGCCAAAGAGGCTGAGGAGGAAAAAGCTCAAATGGCAGCCGAAGCTGCGGCAGCCGCTGAACGTGAAGCTGCTGCGAAGAAAGAAGAGGCCGAACGACTTGAGCGCGAAGCGCAGGAAGCCAAGGAGGCCGAAGAAAAAGCTCGCGTTGCTGAGGAAGAGAAGGTCAAAGCTAAAGCCAAGGCTGACGCGGACGCAGAGGCTAAAGCTGAAGCCGAAGCCGAAGCCGCTGAGAAAGAGAAGGAAGCTGCTGCTGCTGCTGCTGCTGCTGAAAAAGACAAAGTTGCTGCTGCTGAGGCTGAGGCGAAGGCTGCCAAAGAAGAATCCGAGAAGTCGGCAACCGACGAAGACGACGAATTCGAAAAAATGGTCGCTGAGATGGAGCGAGAGCAGGCAGAAAGAGAAGCTGAAGAGGCTCGTCGTGAAGAAGAGTACAGCAAGAAGAAGGCTGCACAAAAAGAGATTGAGCGCAAAAAGGAAGAAGACGAGGCTGCAGCATACGAGGCCAACATGAAGGAACTCGAGCGAAAGGCCGAAGAGGAAGAACTTGCTCGAGAAAAGAAGCGCGCCGAAGGTAGCACTTCCGACGACGAGGCTAAGAAGATGTTCGAGAACCTCAAATCGGAAGGTGCAGCCACGCCTGCTGAAGACAGCCCATCTCAAACTCCAGCTGAGGGTGGCACAGCCACACCCATGTCAGAAGTCTCTATGGGTCCGCCCGCGAAAGGTACAGGTCCAGCTCGACGTGGGAAGGCTGGCGAACTTACCTTGGATACTAAGAAAACCGCCGAACCTCCCGAGCCAAGCGCCACACTCAAAGCACTCACCTCTGCTCGACTTCTCGACGATCCTAGCAAGATTTCCTATCCAGATGGCATTGTCTCGCCCAATCCTGCTTTGAATGTCAATGCTCCAGCTGATCGTAAATTCAAGTACAACAAAGAATTTTTGCTCCAGTTCCAGAACGTCTTCAAGGAGAAGCCTTCTCTTGATTGGGATCAGAAGATTATGGCGGCACTCGGTAATGACGATTCTGCCCGTCCACAGACTGCTCGAACACCAAATACAATGGGTGCCCGCAGTGCTTCAAATAGAGGTCCACCAAGCACCGGCTTTGGTCCGATGGGCAGTTTTGGCGGACCCGCGCGAACACTACCACCTGGCACGTCCTCAGAACAACGATTCGCCGCTTCTACTGCTGCTCTACGTGGTGCACCTGTCGCTGCAAATCCCTTTGCTTCTTTTGGTAGGGGACAAATGGGTCCTCCTATGGCTCGTACGCCATCGAACAACCCCCTTGGCCAGTTCTCAGGCTCACCAAAGATGGGTGGTGGTGCCAGCCGAGGTGGTTCTCGTGCTGAAAGCAAGCGTGGTAAGCACGGAGGCAAACAAGAGGTTGAACAAAACAAATCTATGCCCCTCACTGCTGGTATGTCAATTACCACATTGGAAACCTCATCTACCGGATGGAAGGCTCGAAGTCTCGGCCCGACTGCTGCGCCTCAAGCTGTTGGACCAGACGGTTACATGGAAGCGGACGTTGTGCAGCGGAAGGTCAAGGCTGCTCTGAACAAGATGACACCCGAGAAATTCGATCGAATCTCTGATCAGATCCTCGAGATTGCTGCTCAGTCGAAGCAAGAGTCGGACGGGCGAACTTTGCGACAAGTCATCCAACTCGTGTTTGAGAAAGCCACCGACGAAGCTCACTGGGCGCCCATGTATGCTAAGTTCTGCTACAAAATGTTATCCAACATGAGTAATGAAATCAAAGATGAAGGCATCAAGGACAAGAATGGTAGCGTTGTCGCTGGGGGCAATCTCTTCCGAAAGTACCTCTTGAACAGATGTCAAGAAGAGTTCGAGAAAGGTTGGAAGATCAATCTCCCAGGATCTAAGAACGGTCAAACCGATGAAGCAGTCATGCTTTCAGATGAGTACTACGTGGCTGCCGCTGCCAAACGACGTGGTCTTGGTCTTGTCAAGTTCATCGGTGAACTTTTCAAGCTCGGTATGTTGACTGAAAGAATTATGCACGAGTGTGTGAAGAAACTACTCGATTATGAGGGCACACCCGACGACGCAGAAGTTGAAAGCTTGAGCAGCTTGCTGAGAACAATTGGAAAGCAACTTGACAGCCCGGAGAGCAGAGCTGCTGGTCGCATGGACGCATATTTTGAGCGCATCAACCAGACCGTCAACCTACCTGACCTTCCAAGTCGTCTCAAGTTCATGATCTTGGACATTATCGATCTTCGAAAAGCCGGCTGGCAATCCAAGGACGCAGACAAAGGTCCAAAGACCATCCAGCAAATTCACGAAGAGGCAGATGCTGCCCGTCAACAAGACGAACTTAACCGGCTCGCCTCTCAAGCTAATTCACGAGGTGGTGGACGAATGCCTATGGGTCGTGGTGATGCTCGGTCATTCAGCCAACATGGCCAAATTCCGCCACCAGACAACTCCAACCGCGTTGGTGCTGATGATCTACGACGACTTGGTGGTTCGCGGTCTCAGCGACAGGGCACTACACCTAGTGGGACGTTTGGCCCGTCAGGACTTGGTGCTCGAACGAACAGTGGTCGACGTGGTCTTGGACCCGCACTTCGACCAGATGATAGTGCCAATGCGAGCAGGACCGGCACGCCACCTGCACAGAAAGATGCTAAGAAGGACGAGAGCAGCACGAATGCTTTCAGGTAAGCACGCTCAAGTGTACAAATTCATTGAAACTAACAGGTTTGTAGTGCCCTAGCAGCCCTCGAAGGAGCAGAAGGTCCTACCTCTCCACCATTGAATCCATCTTCGCCTCCCACACAAAAATCCCAACCCTCCCTCGACCGCGAACGATCTAGATCACCAGAGAAGAAATCTGACTGAATGACTAAATCGTCAACACTTGTACATTACGTTTTAGACCTTCTCGAAGATACAAGTACTTAATCACGGCCGCCGCTTGTGGGGAGGATAGATGGTGCGAGATGTGGTCATTTCTGTTTCGATGGCGTTGCATGTGATACCCGGCTGTGGAAAAGTTTTTCCCCCAGTCACTTGAAAATGCATAGCAGGTTTTCTTCTAGATGTGTTCTTACATGGCAACTGGGCGTACGAGGCGTGTGAATTGGCTTCGAAGATGTACCAACAGATTGCAGAGATGCGAGATTAGGTATTCAGATATTGTCTAATCATTGTGCTGTTGATGGATAGAGTTGTGCTTTACTGTGTCTTGTGCAGGGAGAAGCGTGGAGTAGTGATCATGCTCAGAGAAACAAGTTGTGGTTGTTTTCGCAGGAGATGCATTGAGCAAAGGTTGAAGCTTTCTCAATTCCGAAGGACAGAGCAGTAGCGAAGTCAACGGGTAGTGTTTGATCTGATCCGTCAAGCACTCTCGTTCATTCCTGCTACTGCACTACTCTTGAGCATGCGAAGGAAGGGGAAGTACATACATATGCAGATGGGAGAGATGTAATTCAATTCAAGAAAATTGTTATTTTAATTAAGCTAAGCTGCAGGACTGGAGTTGTGTCTCTTTCATCACATGGTGCTGCTACCTGACTATGGTAGGTATCGTCCTTTCAATCCCGCTACAGTAATACATCTTGTTAGTCTACCTACATATTGTAGATGCTCACTCGTGTGCAGTAGTACAACAATAGCATTTCGTATGGTATGGCATGACTGTTCAGACATATAGCAGTAATAGGACTCTTACTCATCCCTGCGTCATGGATTTAGACTGGCTGCTTCGAAGTACCGATAATACACGTGCAGTGATGAGAAGGACACATACAGTATGTAGGTAATGTCGGACTGTACATGTAGATTGGGCAGTAAGGATATTTACTGGTACGTATGTATGTATATGGATGGAGCTGTGAGTGCTTTCCCTACTACAGGAGAAATTGTTGCTTCTTTTCTACGGCGGAGGATTTTCCTCTAGAAGAGAGGGATCAGTTATATACAGTACGTATGAGGTGTATGTGTCGTGGTGTGTTTTCATGACTATGGCGATGCTGGGGTGATGGAGAAATGGAGGTAAGCAGTTATTTCCAGGGGGTGATAAGATAGAGGGAGAGTGAGAGCTAGATACATAATGAGTGGGTGATGCTGTTTTGTCGGAGGTTTTATACTGGGTTTTGTTCCTCTTGGTTCGTGAGGGAAGGTTGGAAGGTGAGATTGGTAAGACTGGTGATGGGAATGAGTGGAATAGGGGATAGAAATAGGGATATGGATGGGGCATAACGTGGAGGAGAGTAGGTAGGTAAGTAGAATAACAGTACTGTAAACATGGAGATGAAAATGCGTTCTGGAAGTGATTTGACTAAGGTATCTAAGTAAGTACATAGCAGTGAAGGAGGGTTGGGCCTGTTGGTATTCGTCTGTCTCCTTGGTGTTGTGTTTATACATCACCTCGTGTTTGGATCAATGTCTAAGTATGCGTGCGTGACTTGTATGCTGGATGTTATGTGATCTTGGCTGTCTTTCAGCTGCTCGTTACGGAAAGGGGCTCGATTGTCTCATTGATGGCGAGAATATTCATGTATGGAAGGAACACTGAGAATGAATTTGGTAGATTGATTGGTTGTCTGATTGATTGGGTTTCTGATAGAGTACGTTTCGTGCTTCTGTTGGATTGCCTGTGACGATGCTATAGTACTCACGCACATCACCCCTGCTGTGATAGTGACCAGTATGCTTGCGTCTTGGAGCTCCGCTAGTAGCCTGTAACATCTCCCAGCTCCTAGTTCATATTACCACTGTTCTTTCTCTTTCCCTTAAGAGGCCGCAGCCAGCAGATATCTTGCTTCCAGCAAAATTGTCTTACAAGCCGTTGGTCCGTCCGTCCGTCCGTCCGTAACGTCACTGTGTCACATTTATTGTGTACACGCAGCGCATCGCAGCATAGATGTACCTCACCAGCCAAGCTCAGTAACAGTTACCCCGGACGCGATTCTTTCTTGAGTTCCGTCTATTTCATTGCGCAGGTGCTGCTGTCGTCTGTGGTTTGACAGCTCCAACACCGACCTTTTCGCTCTTCAATTCAGCATCCAGTTTCGGGTCTTCGTCGGAGGCATTGATTTCGAGGAAATGGTATAGAACTATTAGAAGCATAGAAGCACTACCGAGAAATAGGGCTAGGCTGTAGAGTTGATCGTCGGATATCATGGTGAATTTGGAGGACGCTGGGGTGTAGATGGATGTTGGAAGAGGTGCTACTCGTGATGGGCGTCGGTGAGAACAGTGTGCAAGTACTCGTGGTGACTGAAGTTCAAGACTATAACTGGACGAGACGGAGCAACCAGAATGTTGTTGAAACTGGGGCTTAAGCTCAAACGAGGTTGGTGAGCGTGGCTTTTGCTTATGTGAGGAACAGATGTTAGAGGTTCTGTATCCGAGTGTTTTTGGGTTTACTTAATCCAGCATCAACTGTTCCAAGTGATTCTTATTCACAAATCGAAACTGGACTGCGTTAGAGAGTGACATGTGTTCATCTGCGGCCGTGAGAAGACAAGGCTGTACTAACTTAAACGTAAGGCTGATCATAGGGGGCTACTATCCCTCACGAATGTTTACAGAGAGATGAGTCTTGCAACGATGGCAATGGCGAACATGAATACCATATATTTATGTAAATAAATAGAAGACTGGCAGTTTCAGTTTCCAGTGGTTTTACCACCATGAATTACTTTCTGTCAACCCCTTCTTGTTCATCCTCGAAACGCCCAGAATCCAGTCAGCAGTGTCGTTCCCTAACAAATCCTTTTCTGGTTTCCAGAGACGTGTCTAGATTGTCCTGCAGGACCGGGGATTTTTGAAGAGAGAGCCTGGTCCATCTCGAGCTTTGAACTTTTTAAAGCAAGAACTTTGGCGTGGTGTGGATCATGGTTCAACCTCCAACCACTGCGATGAGACTGGAAACTACAGAACATCTGATCCGTCCTCATCATCAATGCGTCTTCATGGACATGGCTGCTAATTGCTTTTTCGAATCTGTAGACGAGGCCATACCTTTCTGATGGTTGTATGCTGCCTTCGTGTATGATTTCGTGACCTTACTGAACCGAAGTATGCTATCATCCTAGCCGAGTAAAGCGTCAGGTTGACATTCATGCTAGGAGGTCTCCGGTGTAACGCTTCCGAGCTGTGATATGCGAGCATTAATGAATTCAAGATATGATGCCAGTAATGAAGCTGTCGTGGGCATCTTGGTCAGGAACGAAACTAATTTCCAAAACGCAGAGGCCGTGGCAGACGAGCGTGAGCGAGAATTTTCTATTTAACAACCATCATAGGTGCAAGGATGGCTGTGCCAGAAAGTATTCGTCGAAAGGTAGACTGGATGATCATACATCAGTATACGACATTCCAGATCCTTGAGGAAGACTCGATGCATCATGTGATGATTGTGTACTGTATGCACACGACACTTCATGTACCAAGGGCCACATATTCAGCCACAGATCATAGAATACACCGAGTGGTGGGGATGAAGGGGCCAGAAGGACCATCCATTACACAGGCAGAGTCTGGATTAGGGAAATGCTGCGTGATTAGGAAAATGCTGCGATATAACAACAAGCGGTAATGATCGACGCCTTTGCCCCTTGCAGCCTTGGACAGCAAGGTTATGTGGACGGGTGAAGTGATGGGAGGATGAGACGCGTATCTGAAAGATAATTGCTGATGTAATGTTTGAATATATATACGAAATCTGGACCTTGGCATTTGCTTGAATGGGCCAATCTTGTAGCTACATGTAGGGTTCTCGTTTCACGAAAAACGAACATGTATTGCATATCACAGTAGCTCGGGGTTGTTTTGTTGCGAATCGTGGTTGCTTGTACATGGTTCTTGCTTACTGTGCTGACAGGGGTAAGCTATTTCAAGCTTTAGAAGCATATCTGTATAACGCATCTGCCACCACTTCGTCCGATATGGCACTATATGGGTGACAACCACTCAAACCACAGTGGCATTCATCTGCGTTGTAACCTTCTCGACGTTGGGCTCCTTACCAAGAAGCCAGCCGAATCCCTGCACCTGCTCCTTTCGGAACTTAGCACTAGCCTTGAGGAAAGGGAAGAAGCCCCAGTGGCCATGCGGCTGGCCTGGATAAACCTCAACTCTGGTCTTGATTCCGTTGTCCTCTTCTAGCATAGTCGCGTATATCAGACCTTCGTCTCTCAATGGATCTAGTCCATCAATCTGAAAGAAAGCAGGAGGCAAGTTTTTGTGACCCTTGGGATGGGCAATTGTATTGTCTGCAAAAGGTAAGCACGGGCCAGTACAGGGAAGAGTGAACTTACACAGTACGTAGTCTTTCGTATCCGGTTGATATCCTTTCATGAACATATCCATCGCTGCAACCGGTAGCACAGGAACAACCCTATTTTGTTCAAGTGAGAAGTATCGGTCATGATACTTCTCAGGAATAAATTCCTTACCTCCCACAGCTGGAATAGCAAGATACTGCCCAGTAAGTGGAGGTGATAGACCTTCGTCGCGAGCCAGATGAGCCAATACGGCAGTGAGATTACCACCAGCAGACGTGCCTCCAACAATGAAGCCTTGCGACGGATCCGCTCCGAACGAGTGTGCATTGGCCGCGGCCCACTTGAGAGCATCCCAGCAGTCGTTTGGTGCATGTGGGAATTTGAATTCAGGGGCCAGTCGGTAGGAGACTGAGACGCACACGGCACCGAATGCTTGAACCAGGTTTCGGCAGGTTTGTTCCTCACCTTCTGGAGATCCAATACAGAATCCACCACCATGAATCATCATCACGAGGGCACTACCTTGACTGGGAGGGTTGGCTGGTTGATAGAGCCTGGCACGCATTTTGGTGCCATCCCGTGTTGTGTAATGCGTTTCTGACTGCTTGACTTCGGCAGGCGGATCTCCTAAGAGCTTTTGAAGCTGAACGTTACGTCTATCGGCGAATTCCTTGAAGGATTGAAGGTCGCTGTAATCAACTGGTGGCACTTCGTTGTTCTTAAGCCACTGAACAGCTGGTCAGTCGGTGCTGCGGGGCTCCTGGGGCGACATCCTACCTCATCTAATTCGGGATCCATGATACCCAGCTTAAGGATTTCATCCTTCGTTTTGTATGCGTGAGGCATCCCGCTTAGCTGTCAAGTACTTCGAGAACGAGTATTACGGATGGAAAGGATCAACGGTAGGCCAGAGCAGTACCGTAAAAACCTAGAAGTGATATCGTTGGTTTTTCGGAAAGGCGATCTGGGTCAGTCTTCGAAGTAGATCTGTACTGTAGTATCAAATAGCTCTTCTTCAAAGGTTCATTACACATTTATGCGGATGGTGGAACATATGGAGTAGCCGCTTTGCCTGGAGTCTCGGTTGGAGGGGCAAGGTCTGCGTGCCTTTCTCGTGCATTGTAAATTTTGGTTCCGGTTTGCGACTGATCATTCCATTGTCACAGGAGTGTCAAGGAGCTCTTGATGGCTCGACAACCTCGGTTCGAAGTGGGCCACCTCCGAGCTTCGGAGAGCTGCTGGTCAATGTTGTGGTCGGTCTTTGCGCTATAACCGTAAGATGATATCTATGTTGGAGAAGACGATTGAGACACCGCTCTGATAAGGTGGAGGGGCAAGCCAAGATTGCCGTGCTCACTGTCGAATCTATACTTGCGAACAGACGCCGGCCTGATTTTAGATTAGAGTGCTTACTGTTAAAACCATTAGATCCTTTCTAGAAGTCACATGTACTGTGTATATCCTGTGCTCGTCTACCCTTAACGCCGAATCATGTACGGCGACTTGTATGCTTTGACGATCTTCTGCAAGTATGAACCAGGCCTGCCACTAATAATGCTCACATCAGGCCCCCAAGGCTGACTATTTGTATTGCTTTCAAATGATGTGCGTGCTTTACAAACTCGACTTATGCAAGTAGAATGCTGAACTCTCGAACAAACGAACCGTTCCCATTAACGATCCAACATGACTGAAGTGACTGAAGAGTTTGATATCTCGCCAGAGTTCTGTGAGAAATACGTCTATGCCAAGGCATGGCCGCTGCCGCGACACGAGGAACATATATCACCGCCCACCAAAGATGAACAATACGATGTTGTTGTGGCTGGTGCAGGGCCTTCAGGTCAGTGTTGAGCGTGCACACCAATATTAGGGTACATTGCTCATATTGCGTAGGACTCTTCCTTAAACTACTACTCGCCCGCTACGGATTGGGAGATGATTCTGTCCTATGTGTCGACCCAAAGCCACGAGAGACAGACCTCGGTCATGCAGATGGCATCCATGCACGCACGATGGAAGTCCTCGCAACAATGGGACTTGAGCATGAGGTTGTAAGACAAGGTCGAAATTTCGCATGCCATGCAGAATGGACACGGACACCAGAAGGATTGAAGCGGCTAGTGAAGCAACCTTTCATGTTCAGTCCTGCCCGGTTTGGTCAAACTCATTCACTACATCAAGGCCGGTTCGAGCGAGTGCTTAGTGCTGACTTGCGAAAGTATGTCAAGCATGGTGTTCAATACTCGACAACGCTTGAAATGGTAAAAATCGATGAGTCCGATTCAGAATATCCTGTTGTCGTCGGAATTCGCAGTGGTGATAACATCCGTGAGGTGCGAACTCGATATCTCGTTGGAGCTGATGGCGCTCATTCCACGGTAAGGCATAGTATGAACATCAGGATGGAAGGCGATGTCATAAATGAAGTATGGGGCGTGATCGACTTCGTCCCAGAATCTGATTTCCCTGACGTTCGAAGGGTGGCCCGGATGCTGGCCGGAGATAGCAAACTGCTTGCCTTGACGATACCACGAGAGAAAATGTCGAATGGAGACTGGTTATGTCGAATATATGTTGATATGTCTGAAGATGCCCAAGACCTCCAGAAACAGCCAGTCATTGTAGGCGATGAACAGCGAGAAGAGGTGCGCAAGAAGAAAGCGGACATCAAGAAGGATCATATACTTGCTCAAGCAGCAAAGATATACGCCCCGTACAAGATTGCACCAAAGTCAAACACGCGACCCGTATGGTGGGCAACTTACAGTACGGGACAACGGCTGGCAGAAAAGTTTCACATAGAGGACTCAAAACAGCATCCGAGAGTGTTTCTGGTTGGTGACGGTAAGTACCTAGTCACTTTGTGGAGATATCTTACTGACCACAATCAGCATGTCATACTCACAGCCCTCGCCAAGGTCAAGGACTCAACATCAGCATCATGGACTCGTATTATTTATCGTGGCGGCTGGCACTCGTTCTGAATGAACTGACGCCTGATCCGACCGCTTTGCTCAGGACTTATTCACTCGAAAGACGACGTTGGGCGCAGCGGGTAGTAACAGCGGACAAGCGCTGGAATCAGGAAGGTGTATCATGGGAAGCGGCCATGGGAGAAATGCGTGAACAGGTCACTGGATGTGGTGCTGATGACCCTCCTTCTCTGGTGATGTCGACCGAGAACGATGCAGTTGCTTGGCAGGGCAAGGACATACTCAACGGATGTTTGAGAGTAAGTCGGAGGTTGTTCAACGTCAAGGTCACCAGATGGGCAGATAGCAGTCCGTGGGACATCCACGACGACTTCATTACTGATGGTCGGTACCGAATACTGCTTCTTGCAGGTCACGACTTTCCGCAGGGCAGATCTAAGACTGCGGTCGACGGTCTCCTATCCTTGGTAGCAAAGTTTTCTGATCAGCTCTTGGAACTGGTAGTACTGCAACCGAATCCGGACGAGAGCTTCAGTTGGGACGACACGCCAGCGGGACTGAAAGCACACGCCGAGATGCGTCTGCACACTGCAGATCTGGGAGTGTACGAAACGTATTGTGTGGATCCCAAGGATGGCGCGATCGCTCTAGTCAGACCTGATGGCATGGTCTGCATCACCACTAAGCTCGAAGATGTAGGAAAGATCCAAGAAATGCTGCAGCGGGTGCTGAAAGTGCAGGTGGGAGAGCTCAACGGCACTGCCTAGAGGCCATAACTATATCGTGGTTTGTGGACAACGCCTCCAGTTGAATCGAAACCTGGTCAATGTCTTCATGATCGGGAAGCAGCCCTCCGACTCTTTCCTGGTCTGACTGGTTTTCCTTTCATTCGCTTTGCTGAGAAGTCTTTCAAGTCAGAACTGCTCTTCAGATCGTTGCTCTTGGAGAACCTCTTCTTGCCTCCAAAGCCGAATTTCGTGTCCTTCTTCTGCCTCTTAATGTTTGCTTGCCCGTTGGCTCTCCGGTCACCTCTTGTCTGTTTGGAACCGTCTTCAACATTAATCTCTTCAAATAGGTTATCACCTTCGGTCACTCTGCCAGTGTCGTTGTCCTTTCGTTCTGCATACTGGGTTAGTTGATAGCCTCATCGCATTAGTGGAGAAACATACTTCTTTTAAGCTCCTGAATTTTGTTGAGAGTATCCTTTTTCTCCTTTGCCCTCTCCTGTTCCCTTGCCACCTGTACCTGTTTTCCAAACTTCTTCGCATCCCTCAACTTTCGAGCTTCCTCCGCAGCCTTCTTTCCGGCCGCCTGATCATATAGCTTTTTCTTAACCATTCCCATATGATCGTCCGTCTTCACCATCTCCGCAAAATAGTCTGCTGGCCTGCTAAAAGGTATCGATTCTTTCTTGAGTAGTCCACGCGCTGTGATGGTTGCATCTCGTGCGAGCTTATAGAACATCAACTCGCGTGTCTCGTCGTCCATAGCGTCGGGTATCAGTTCATCGGCAGTCTTGTCTGAAGCTATAAGAGAGTTGTGATAGTGGAAAGGATGTTTCGACTTCTCGGAGACTATGGCGACTCGTTTCCTTGACGCGGTGAGCGCTGTACCGTTATTGATAGTCAATCGCTGGTGCGGTACAACATCCTCACGATCCTCCTCTTCCAGATCTGAGAAGTCCACGTCTGACTCCTGCTCTGCTTCTGACGCAGAAGCATCGCCTGCAGTCGCCGGCTGCGGGATCAGACCATTTGTGGCCTCGTCATCATCGTTCTCGTCTGCTTCCTCATCCGATTCGAAGTCTTCGAAGTCATCAGTCGCAAGCTTCTCGTCCGGCTCCGCCAGCTTCCCATTCAGGTCCATTTTATCCTCTACATCATCTCCTTCTCCCGTAGCCTCCATGCGATCTCTCTTCCTCTTTTCGGCTGACTTGACTTGTTTCTTGCGTTTCTCTGCTTCATAATCTCGCCCTTTGTGCGCATCGAGTGCTGTAAGCAGCTTGCTTTTCTTGACCATCTTTGAAGATTTCAACTGGTAACGGCGCCTTGAGTCAAAAATGGATCGTTACAAATAGTGTGTAGTATCAGCAACTTCGAAAAGAAACCTTGACATCGTCTCGTGTCTATCGAAGACCGAGAAAAATTCTTATCGATAAGCAATTACCGCGCTAGCAACGCGTTGGACACGGCCCGTCGTAGAGTGGAGTGTGAGACTGCTCGCCGCAACTGCATGTTCTCGCACGGGGAAGGACTCCATTGTAAAGCCATAACAAGCACAGAGATCATAGTACCATTCACTTCACAGCATCTCAATCGCACCGAAATTTCCAAGGACCGAGCTATATAACCGGCATCTAGACCCTCAACAGACCCAACGAGCTACTCAAACTTGCGGCTTCTGTCCTAATCGCAAGATCTCATTTGAAGTCCGAGATGTCCATGCAAGAATCCCGAACAACATCAACAACGATATCGGCATCACCTACAGCAGCACCATCGTCAGAAGCCGCTGCAAAACTCGCCGAGTCAATTGACGACTTCCTGGGCGATGTGGAGAAGAAGTTCAAGAACATAAGCGATGAAATATTATCAAAATGTAAGTACGCGAGGACTATCTAGAACAGGGGTCATCTTACCGGAGCAGGAGGACTCGTCGTAATAGATGTACTAATGCTGATTTCTAGTGGACGATATGGCCGAGCGATGTGACCGGTTAGAACAGGAGATGTTGATGAGAGATTCAACAGGTATAGATTCTAGGTCGAAGAGCACATTGATGAGTGGAGAGAGTGCGTGATACAAGCGCAGTCCAGACTACAGGTGGACTGGAGATGGAGGAAGTTTGAGCGTTTAGCAGGGCGTTTGGCGATTTTGGGAATACCAGGATATTAGGTATTTATGAGCACGTAGACAAGCAGTTCGTCTCGTAGGAAAGCCCCAACCTCATGGCACAACTTTGTTGGAAATATGGCAAGTCGTCACAGGCTGAAACTTTGAATACCATTTTGTTTTCCTATCTCATCCAATGCATAAAAGTTATGGTAGGCATTAAGCCATCAACGGCTTCAAGGCTTACAACTCGCTTTTTCCACTACTCTGGCCATCCTTCACCAAGAATTTAGCCAAGATGTTGCTACGTCTCTGGAGGTCATCGATCTTCTCTGGCGCAAGGCCACCCCTCTTCAAGATCCCTGCCAGTCTTGTCTGCTCCTTCATGGCGTACTCTGGGTTGCCAGTAAGTTTTGCAAGGGCTCTGAGGTAATATTCCTTCGTCTTGTCGGTCAGGTCTCCTGCAGCTTTCTTGACATCTGCCGTTGCAGCTTCGAAATCGCTAATGCCGTTACTGGTAACATACTTGGCAAGAATAGCGTCAAGAGCTTCGATGGTCCCGGCCTTGTCGTTTAGTCGGCCACCGGGAGACCTGTTCACGCCAGTCTGTGTGTTGATGAAATCCACAAAAGCATCTTCGGACCTAGCCCCTGCGTAAGGAGATGGTGTAGTCTGACCCTTGGGAAAGAACTTGATCGTGGGGAAGCCAGTAATCTCTTGTTCCGCAGCGATGGCCTTGCTGTTCTCAGCCTCGCAGTCAACCTTAGCGATTACGATGTTGGACTCGGCAGCAAAGTCTTCGGCGACTTTCTCGAAGGTCGGGGTTAATGATTTGCAGTCTGTGCAAAGTCAGCATTCGTCTGCTTACGATCAAGGAGATGGGATAAACGTACGACCACACCACGGCGCTGTGAAAGCAACAAGCACATCTTTGTCCCCACCAATTGTCTGCTTGAATGTCTGGTCATTCAACATCGTGACTGCACTCTCCTCTTTCTTCGCTCCTTTGGGCTTTACACCACTCTTTTCCGTGATGAAACTTTGTAGACTTTCGAGATCTCGGCCACCGTTGTAGTCGATCGGCTCTGAGCCAGGCTTTCCGTCAAACCATTTTATTGTAGGAAATCCCTGAACACCAAAGCGCTTGCCAAGGTCTTTGTGGGCATCGGCATCGACATTGGCGATACTGACTTTGTTGGGCTGGGAGGCGAATGAAGCGGCGAGCTCATCGTAAACAGGTGCGAGATTCTTGCAATGACCGCACCAAGGAGCGAAGAACTCCACGAGAGCAGGCTTGTTGGATTCGAAGACTACATTGTCGAAGTTTGAAGGGATCAGGTTAAGGACTGAAGATGTGGCGGCGGCAGTGAAGGGGAGGAGGAAGGTTGTGAGGGTCTTCAACAGAACCATGGTCGGTAGGCTGTTTTTGACGGATCGATACAATTAGTAAATAGAAGAGATGTGTTTCTACCGTCTGATGCAGGTTGTGGGTATGCACCTTATATGAGGAAGGAGGGAAGGCTCTATCGCTGGTATTCACCCGGTTTGATTTGCAAGCAATAAAAAGTGGCCAGATCGGCTCTTGTTGATTTTTGTGCTAGTGAACAAAACCCCAGCTTCTGTTGATCGACAATGCACTCTTCAGACTCTACATCAACTCAGCATCGGCGAACAGAACGGATGGAGTTTTCTTCAGGAAGTTTGAGTCTACTTGTTTTGTACATTGCAAGACCAATACATAACACTTGCTTCTATCGTTCGTTTCGCATAGATAGCGTAACACCTGCTAATGTTCCTATTGGGCACAGCTGTGGTGTAGACAAGATAGATGAGGTACTCTGTGACCATCTGTGCTATATATTACCATGAAACATCGTTGCAAAAGAGGACACCATGAAAATTACTGGGTATCTCGAATCTTGGAACCAAAACGCCTTGCTCACTCGTACAATCATATAGTACAGTTCCGTACACGTGTATGGTGGTCGCTATTCATGATGCAGGATAAAGCTGGTGGTAGGCGCTGTGAGCATCGGTGAGCACTGGTATTGGTTAGCATATCTACTACATGTTGCCAGTGTAGCTCAACTTACGTGTCAGAGTTAATATCTGAGACTTTCTGCTCTCACATGCACATTGCACGCAACGACCATCTTTCAGATCTAGTACAATGCTCCATGCCATCTCCTCTCGCTCCTTATCTGGCAGGGACGGTTTCGTAAATTCGTCAAGATGGATTTTACGACTTCTTCCACGGACACTATAGCCGTTAGAAGGCGTAGCGAAGATAAGATATCCTTGATCATCAACCCGTAGAAATCGACGTTTCCAGAGCAGAGTCTCGGGAAACTGCACATTGACCTCGCCAATATCGACCACATGCCGCATCCCGGAGTCGATCTCGGTTTGTTCTTGAATCGTCTTCGCTTGTGATCCGTCTCGAGTCGGTGAAGCCAGTGATTCCTTCGATTTTCGGGGTACCCCAAAACTCGACAATCTTTTGAACATTCGACTTGCCCTGGACGTCCGCTTGTCTTCCGTGACAGAAGATGTCTCGCTTGAAGGCTTCGATGCCTTGTGTTGGCTGGGTGTCCCCTGTGGTTTTGGATCACTTGAGGGAAGCTTCTGGGTTCCAGAACGATGCGAGGAGAAGGAGAAACGTCGTCTTTCCGAGCTGGGACTAGTCACGACGGATTCCAAAGCCTGGTTTTGCTGTTCCGGAAGCAGCGCAGCTGGCGTATCCGTGTTCTCTGCTACCTCGTGTTCCACAATCAAAGGGCTTCTGTGCAGTCCAGTAACATCGCTAGTTCCGCCTGAAGACTTTGGGGGATCTCGGATGATGCGTGCAGTGACTGTCAGTGATTCTCCTTTATGGAGCGATGTGAAATCCTCTGAACTCACGCCTTGCATATCTACTAACGATTGCGCACCAGAGTCTCCGTACTCGTTCTCAAATCCTGTTGGCAGCGGCAATTGTATCAACCCTGTCGGAGTCCTTTCTGGCATAGTATCAACGTTTGGCGATGAAGCAAGAAACGATGTCCGCTTCAACATGGTTGAAAGCGGAGACACGCGAGGTGCTGATTCCTTTGTAGGTCCAGCGGAAAGATTGTTATCGCGTTGGCTGAGGCCTTCAAGAACCTTTATCCGTCTTGAGATGTTAGACCCAATTACTGGCTTTTGCTTTGGAAGGGCAGGAACAGGCTCATTTGATGGAGGTGGCCATTGTGGCAACGTCGCGGAAATGCTTCTTATGCTCCCTGCCCGACTAGCAATTCTACGCCTGCTGAAGGTGCTTATCTGACTTTCGATAGATACTGATCTTGGTCTAGTTATCTCGGCTTCTTCAGCCTGCAATTCCTTTGTCGGCGTCATCTGGAGAACTGATGTGACCGGAGTACGATTGACAGAAACAGGTTTCGCTTCATGTACTGTGGCATGCTGCAGCTCTTCCATTAATTCGTCGTCGGAAAACTCGGATCCTAGGGTGCTCGGAGGGATATTGAGGGTGACTTCAAGATGGTGTTTTTTCCTACCTCGTGGCAGAGGAGATAAACTTGTGTTCGACGCATTTTGAGGACCGCCTCCGATCAGGGGACGACCTCTGTCCTCGTGCTCATGCACTTCAGACACCTTTCTCGAAGTTTCAGCAAGGTCTTGAGGCAGGATCTCATTGTCGGTATGCTGATCGATTTTGGGCTGGCTCGGTACAATCTGAGAAGCTGGCGCCTCGTGGATCGCATCGGTACTGCTCTCACCTACACCAGCTCCCTCGATTTCCAGATTCTGTTGACGTTTGCCATCTGACTCAGCTCTAGGAGTGGTCGATGAATTAGTGTCGGATGACAACGAAGTTTGAGAACGATGTCTACCGCTTGTCTCGGAAAACGAAGAGAGCATTGTTGAATGATTTTCAGTTGCAGGGACAACAGAAGTCGGTGGCATGGTTTCAGAATCGTCGATGCTACCAAGTTTTAGATCGGTAGATCTAACTTCTGGATTTGCAGAAAATGATGACATGGAGGTGGACTGTGCTGTGGGAGAATCTGAGGCTTCTGAATTAGAGCTGTCGGTGCTAGTATAGGGAAGAGGTACGGATGATGCAGCAGAACCTGAGCGTTGCGCCAACAGCTGATTTCGCTTGTGCATCTGTAGTGCCTTCATCAGCCTCATTTTTTCTGGCGTGATAGCTGAGCTGTCATTAACCATCGAGGAGGTCCGGGAGGGACTAGGTCGACTAACTGGTCGAGGTTGAGATACAAGAGGAAATGCAGATGAGGATATTGGTGGTGGTGGGTTAAGTGAAGGAACGAATCTTGCAGGCACGCTTTGCGTTGATTGCTGGGATATAGGTCGAGAAGGTTGAACTGATACTCGATTCGAGACTCGAACAGAGGTTGGTAAGTTGGCAATGCGCCTTGACGCTCCCTCACAACCAAAGTTTCCCGACGTCTTAGGACGGAGCTGCGCATCGACATGAGGTCGTGGGGCTCGCTTCTGTTTCTTCGTTGAGGCTACAACATCATCGGTCCACCTGCTGATGTTACTCGACTCCGCCGCTGTCAAGTGGCTCGAGTAGTGTGTGGAAGGATGTTCTTTAGGTATGGGGCGTCGGTCGTCCTTGTCAGAGTCCATAGCAGGATCAGGCAGTGGGAAATCGAATGAAGGCCTCGAGATGGCGAGACTGACTTTTGGTTGGCCCTCCTCTGATTTAGTAGGCATAGTCTTGTCAAGGATCGAGGCATTGGTATCTACCAAGGGAGATACAGGTCTCTCGTGTACGTCTGACAAGAGGCGCATACTGTTCTCTGTCTCGCTGGTATGCTCGACAAAATTTGGTGGTGCCTCAATCCCATGCTCTTCTCGCGCATATTCCTGCCTCCGTTGTGCGAGCAAGGCTTTAGCTCTCAAAGCGCTGGCTGGTAGCGTATTTGTGTCATCACCTCGATTGCTCACTGTTGAAGCCATGGCATGCATGACAGGGGAAACAGCTGCAACCTCTGATGTAGCACCTTCCTCAGTGTCCTCAGCGATACCATTCAGTCGTCGTTGTCGCAAGGAGGATGAGGAAGACGTAGTGGACGCAGCGTGTTGTAATTTCATTGTACACAAGCCAAGTGTGGAATCGGTAAGTTCGTCTGCAGCAGTGAAAGAGAAGACTGTATCGTGCGGTATGAAGGTATCCAGAATGGACTGGAACTGCACAACTAGTCGCACTGTCCGATTGTCAGAACCTTAGGTACCGAGTGGTTGTTACGTGCTTACCTTGCAAAAGACGCGAGGTCCCCTCCGGTACATACTTCAAGATCACTTTTTTGCGTCGATGTTGCACCAAGCCATACAATGGAGACTTTTCCTCATATCTCTCAACCGCGTTTCTGGCTTCGGTCACACCCCCGGTTCCCTTGTCCAGCAGCTCGACGGTATCGCGATTGGCATATTTGAGGAGGAACCTTAAACATTTGGTTAGTATATGCCAGGACATGTATAGACTGTGGTGCTTACCATCCTCCTGCTTCGTTCAACGCAGTTTGATGTGCTTGAACTACCACATTGCTGTCCAATCCATTGAGCGACATCACGTCCCCATATGTCAAAGCGGATGGAACAGAGAAATTTAGCGACGACTATATCGACACCATGTTGGAAGAGTGTGAGATCATCGTGAACAGCCTACAAGGTCCTCTGAGGCTGCAAAAGAACTGAGATCAAAATAAAACCAGCTGTGGCTAGCCCACCGAGACGATCACGACCGGATGCTGCACGACATTGATGCTGGATCTGGGGCAGATCCTGACTGGTGGACGCTGTCATGCCAATTCAGGGGCATGCATAAGGAAAGGCTTGTCGGACATTGTTCCAGCCGCGGCGGCATGGTGGACAGCTACTAAGAGTGAGACTAAACTCAAGGGAGCGTTCCAGCCAGGAGTGCACGTTCCAGCCGAGAACTGCTTGCTTTCCACAGAAGCTCTAGTCCCTCTTCTTCACTGTTCTGGTTGGACGAGACCTCCTAAAACCCAGTTCGTGGCTTACCGAGCTCGAGCATGGTTTCGACATGGATGTCAGAAGAATCGGCGACTTTGGTCATCCGCCAAGAAAGTCATAAATGTCAAACGTCTCGTCTAACTGTACTGTACGTGGGCACCAATGACATACACTACTTTATGAGCCATGGAATAGACTTTGAGCTCGACCTTCATCCTGCTAAGACACCAGTGATACAGAAGAAGCATTCGTTGACCTCGTTGTTCAGCGTAACCCATTTATCTAACGACTCGTGGTATAGTGCATGAGCCATCAACATAGGTACATACCTAGGTACATGTACTTGGTAGGCAGTACCGGTCCGAAATGTCACGTGCTTTCAGATGACGATAGCGTATGCACATGTTACTTCACACCCGCTTGACCCGATGCATATATACAACCATGAATTGATACTACAGTTTCCGTTTTCCTGGCTTGTGAACACTATGTCTACCCTGCCAGCTATTGACAAGCTGCCTTCTCTCGACACCGAGGCTCGTGCACAAGTATTGGACCTACTCTTCGAGCCTTGCCGGCAGCTGCATACCTTGTCCGTTGAGGTTTTGCAGCAGGAACATTTTGAGAGCTATGATGCACTTATCACCTATGTGGGCCGCCAGTTAGAAGCTCTCCGTAGATCAGATCTGGAAAGTGATGGCCAATGGATCAACGATATACTGGTCGCCCATCCACGCTTAGGTGAAAAGAAGGTTGACAGTGAGCAAAGTCGAGCGGAGCAGGCACAGCTCAATCAAGGAGGATCGGAGGAAGTTGAGAAGCTTGCTCAACTGAACAAAGCCTACGAAGAGAAGTATCCTGGCCTCAGATATGTGTAAGCGGCTGGTCCTTTGGAAAGCTCCTAATAAGCAAATAGCATCGAATTGAGAAAGACCTGAGAAATTACTGACTCTATTGTCATTTTGCAGAGTCTTCGTGAATGGTAGAAGCAGACCTGTCATCATGGAAGACATGCATAGGAGAATCGATCGTGGCAACCTTGACCAGGAGAAACAGGACGCTATTCAGGTGAGCTAGATCAGAAATACCACCATCTTGCCAAGTATCCAGTACTCTCGGTCGATTCTCCGGTTTTTCTTGCGTCTTACTTCACGAGCGGCGATGTGCTAACCTCAATGTCCTACACAGGCTATGTGCGATATCGCTTCTGATCGTGCCCGGAAACTCCTCTCCACCAAGTAATGTGGGTGAAGCATTGCTTGGGTTCTATGCAATGGTAATTGCAGCACTGCAAGTGGACAGAATACAAGTGAACGATGTACTCTAGGCCGGGACGGTGGGATCAAGGATATCGAGAGTTTCATCATGGCAAGGCTTCTGCTCACTACTAAAGCAGGGGCGCCTGGAATTTGGGCGACACTCGAGGTACTCAGGAAGTCCTCTCAGCTTAACCAAAGCACTGGTGGTCTCCAGCGGTCTTTCATTCATACTTCTTTGAGTTTGATTGTTGCTTCATCAAGTTTAAATACCATAGTGTTTTGTGTATCTACATAGGTACCTTATTCTTGAATGCAATAGTGCTACCCGACGTCATGCAAACTACTCAAATCTTAGGCCGAGAGTGCACGCGGGCAGCGATCACATCTGTGCGAACTTATTAACCCGTCTTCATTCCACTATACTACACCTCTAGCTAGTACGTTGTTGACACTAGTTGCTTCAACCAACGAATGAAAACAAGTTCGATTCTGTTGACAATTATACATACCCCTCGCAGACTTCACGAGTGTGTAACGCCAGCCTCTCCGTTGAGCCACTCCACCGTTCTTGATTGCAATCAAACAATATCGCAGCATTTGACCTTGAATTGCTTTACAGTCCCGCCCTGCTCTATCAGGGCTCCCTCAAGGAGCGCCAGTCCACATGAGCACAAACGTTGATCTATTAAAGCCACGATGTCTGGCAGATACGAGGTGGAAGATTTGCTAAAGATACGAGCATCGCCATTGGTATGCAGACCACCAAATCTGCCACCAACTGAGGAATGGATGGGGTAAGGCAATACTCAAGGCTAATTGGCATTGTCTAATGTGATGCATTAGAACGTTGGACACGAACATCCGAAAACCTACACCAAGAGGCAGGCTGGAAGATACCGCTACGCAGCCCGAAGGTTTCCAGAAGCGACCGACGCTATTAGATTCTGCAAGGAGATCAACCACAGGTATTGAGGTCTAAAAATGTCGCTTTTTACAAACTAACTAACGTGACAGATCCCGAACGAATACATCTGGGCCCGCCACGACATTCGTTTGCCTCCTCAAACGCTACACGAATTCGGAGCGGAAACCTCGAGCGCCCCAAGACGAATGAGGACGGCGAGTCAAAGTTTACAGACCGTCGAAGTGGCACTTTGGGGGGCTTGAACGGAAAGATTGGCGCTCGAGACACGGAAACGAACGAGGACGACCGTCCACGTCGGCGCGCCGGAGATGAAGACCTGGACGGCCGTCCGAAGCGCGAGTTTGAGAGACCAAGATGGAGTACGAAAGACGGACAAGATGAAGGTGAGAGGAACGACGACCAGTTCTCACGCCATGCTCGTGACGCCCAGTCAAGGGCCAAATTTGACCAACCCTGGATTCGTAGGGGAGACGAAGATGCTTCGCGCGAGGGACCGGCTTGGAGACGTAATCCTAGAGACAAAGAGCACGAGAGAATTGACACTGCACCAGAGTGGGTTGACTCCGCCGAAATAATTGAACCTGGAAAGGCACATACCCACGAAGACTTCCTTCAATGGATGGAAAATATGAAGAACAAGACAACTGGAGAGTCGAAGCAATCGCAAGAGGAAGTACAACAGAATAGTGTTGCAGCACCTCTGACTGGAATCCCTGGTTCCAGAATTGTTTCTGATCCTACCGCATCCGTGGACAAGTTCTTTGCCAAGTTCGAAGAACAAAAAGCAGGTGACGACAGCAAAGGCAGTGCGAAGCCTACGAAATCTAGATTTGCTTCCATCTTCGGCGCGAAAGAAGAACCAAAACCAGAAGCTGAGACACCTCCGACTTACATGACCCCTCCTCCACCACCTACAGAGCTCGAACAGCTTATGGCCAAGAAGACGGATCCAAACGGCAAGTCTAATGATGCCGCGTTCGCAAAACTGCTCCAAATGTTGAACAAGAACAATGTGCCTTCTGCTACTCAATCGCCACAAATTCAAGCTACCCGGAGCCCAGTAAACACTGCTGAAACCGCATCGAGCAGGCCATTTGAGGCCGCACCACAAGTCTCTAACCAGGCACAAACAAGAACCCCCATCCAGTCTCACACACCGAATCTCAGTCTAGATCATTTGATTGAGTCTCGTTCACCTGCGGATTATCCTCAGAGGAGTCAAGCAAAAGCTACCCCACAAGACCTTCTCGATCTACTTCGACGTACTAACCTCGAAGATAGACAGCAGCAGCAACAGCAACAGCAACAAAGCTACAATCACACACAGGAACCAAGAATGCCGCCACCTCCACCAGGTTTGTTCGGATCTTTGACTCAGGATCAAGAACGTCAAGGACCACCACTCGTAAGCACTCGAAGGGAAAACTTACGTTCACCTTTCGAAGATATGATGTACGCTGGTCCCACATATAGGAATGAAGTAGAATATCAACAGCCTGTGCCACGACAACAGCGGGGTAGTCTCGGTGAACTCCTTGCGGCCATGGGCAGTAGCAGTTATCCGCCGATCTCTCAACAAGAACCACGGTCTGCGCAAGCTCAAGCTCCGAATCTTCCTCCAGGATTACAACGACCACCGGGTCTTGATAGTGGGCCACGACCTCCACCAGGATGGCCAACAAATACGAAGCAGCAACCACAAGCCCCTCCAGCCAGCAGTCGTTCAATTCCAGGCTATCCTCCACAACAACTTTACAATCAAACTTCATACTCTCAAAACCAGCAAGCACAGCAGCCACAACCTCAGCGCATGCCTCAGCGAAAACCGACAAACGAGCTGAATATTCCACCTGGGTTCGCCGGTAACATCGGTGTACCTCCAGGATTTGGGCCTTCTCCTCCTTATGTCTCTCCTACATCTCCAGACAATGCAAACCAATTTGGTCCACGAGGCGGGTATGCATATAACAACGAGCGGGAGCGCTTGGACAGACAGCAATTACAACAACAGCTCTTCCCTGGTATGTATGGAAATGGCAATCGAGGTAATGGAGGACTTGGAATGCCGCCAGGCTTTAGATAGCAGTGCAGCATTTCGACTGTCTGAGGTCGAGCAGAGATACACCGCAGTCAATATCTGGGACTCAATTGCACAGCCAGACCATCCATGCCAAACTGGTGATAATCGAACCTGTATTGCACTGAAAGAGAAGAGAACAGGAGAAAAATGACACAGGCTAGCTATACAAAGAACTATCCAGTCTCGACATCTAGTATAACGCTGCTACTCGAGCATCAGTTCAAACCAGCCCAAACCAATGCAAGGCAAGGCAAGGCAAGGCAAGCCATGGCAATACAATGTCCATTTATCCATCCTCGAGAACATGTATCGTAGAAACCTCCCAACAGTCACCCTTGCTTAGGTACGTATCATCTCTCCTCTCCTCTCCTCTTCTCTTCACTTCCCTTCTATTCTCTCCTCAAGCACACCCCCAAGATTCAACGCACACGCAATCCATCAGTGCTGTATCATACGTACCTTGTATAGCAGTGTGTTACTCCATGTCTGCGTTTGCCAAGATCTAGAACGGTTTCAGGTACTAGTGGGCTCTTTTGATTCGCTGAATTAGTATGGACGGGTACTAGGTGGTTGTATGGATGGAGTGGACTTACTGTTTGTTGTTCGCTGCTACCTACATGTATGTACACTTGTTACGCTAGACTTGTTGAGGTGTACTGTACCTATCTATGTGTTGCGATTCACTGTAGAACTACATCGGTAGGAAAAGGATTGGGAAAACGTGGTTATTTGTAAGTACTGCTGCTGCTACCGTTTACGATGATGTAGAAAGAGAGGGACATAGAGAGGGACATAGAGAGGGACATAGAGAGGGAAAGAATTGAATTGATATGAATAGAATAGAGAGAAAGTCGCTCGACTGCTTGTCCTTGACTGTTCGTTGAAATTTGATATAACCTGACACTGATGCATGACCTCGTATGTTTTTCCCTCTGTCAGATCTCCTGCCTTTCTTTCTCCAAACATAAACCGACATGAAGAAACGCCCTTCTTCCAGCACGTTCAGAATGCGGAGGGCAACAATTTTCCGTTTCGATATCAAGCTGCTGATGTAATACCTCTGACAAACCTTACAACTCCTGAATCACATTCCGTCAACACCTAGCATTTGATCCAGCCGCCCAAACAAGACCTCAAATGGCGAAGAGACTTTTCCAATACTGTCGTATAAACAGGGCCAAAATCGATTTAGAAGCAGCGCTCACATAATGACACACCTGCAACCGGGGCTCCTGTTTGCTGCACCGTCACGACTTTGAGATCTGGCTGCCTTGGTGCCTTTAGCATCTTCCTCTTCAACAAAATCTTGTGGTTTGATGGTCATATGCACCACATTGGCGTCATCACGGTTGAACTTGAGATCTGTTGGATTTGTCAGTGCCATTTGGGGTCTTCAACTCATTCAATTGTCGCGTACCTTTGATAGCAGTCTTATCGTCTAGCAACTTCCCGAAACTAATCAAGCGTATCGCACTCGGGCTAGAAGGTTTGGATTCCCACTCCTCACGCCATTCACGTAATATCAACTCCTTCAACTTGTACACACTTAAATTGTACGGGTCGTTTCCCTGCGCCTGCACGTTTCTCTTACTTAGATATCTTTCGTCCAGCTTGAATGGATGCCGCGCTCCATTAGTCAACAACAGCGTGATCGCAAGCGTTGGACCTGTATTTTCCATATCTTTTGGGGCAGACATAAGTAAATCCGAGGACGGACCAATCGCCGTTGATATCGTTCGGTGCATTTCTGCTGGTATAGAAGGTAGAGGAGGCGGAGGATCCTGCGACTGTTGAAGGGCAGTTGTGGTGTCGGTCCGCACAGGTCCATATCGTAAATGAATGTTGTCGTGGTCTTCATTCGTTTCCTGTTGAGACATGGGAACGCCTATGGCATTGGACGCTTCTAGGTTGTTCATTTCTAGAGGTGTTGAAGAGGTGGCTTCGTCCTGCGTTCTAGTAGGTATGTCTTGTGCAAGAGTTCTAGGTTCTGTATTACTTGTTTCGGGATGTCGGCTCACGGACGTCATTGAGGCGGTTCAGATAGACCGATGGAGTTGGCCAAGCGATGCGCCGGCGAGGACGCGTAGAGTATTGCCAGTGGTTGGATTGATAGAGGGCCTCTGTGAGCGTGACAACAAACAAGGGCTTGATTGAGATGATTGCGGCAGATCAGAGATGTTGTTCAAGAAGCAAACAGTAACGGGGGTAGAGGTTGTTGAGTGTCCTTTGATGTTGAAATGCTATTTTGACTGTATCGTAGATGTGGATTGCATATAGTCGAAGAGCTGCAAATGGAGGCTAGATAAACAACATAAGCGTGGAATGAGAGAAGGAATAGTGAGATAAGATGAGTGGTGACAGAAGTTGTGGAGGTCGAGGTCGATCGATGTCCGGGCTATACCTAGATCTCGCCGGTCGAACGACAACAGAAGGCGCTGGCAGGACCAAACCCTGCAGCTGCCGGAAGACACGCCACTCCCTGCGTCTTTTTGCACCTCTTTCGGCCATTTCGGCAAAGCATTTGCAATTGAATAAAGTCTCTACTGCACCCCGGATGTTACCTATGGCGTAGCTTTGATTCTTGGTGAAGATCCACGTTTGGTTCGTCCAGTGGATTCTGACTTTATTCTTGAAGGAGACCCCGTACCAAGTACTGTAGCTTCTGTATTGCTCGCTTGACGCGTCACCAGCAGCACGAGGTCGTAATGGCACAAGACGGGTTACTTCTTGGGTTAACGCACATTGCAAGTCGGATTGTAAGGTACCTGTGTTCCACCGCGTGACTGTGCATGCAAACACTTCGCCACTTTCAACCCCAGATCACCAGATACATCTTGGAAAAGCAGATAAAGCTAGGCCTACCGCTCTGCAGACTACGTACTCGGCTGTCGACCATCCAACCATTCGCTGTATTTGCTCACGTCTTCATGTCTAATACCCTCATATGCTTGCCGCACCCGGAGAAGTTGTACCTTGCCAATCCGCAGGCCTGTCCCCTCTTCGCGAGCCTCCCAATGTTCTAATCGTTGCTTCAAGTCTCGCACGACTTCACCATCATTGTCAACTAGGAGAGCAACAGCATCATATCCTCCAGCACCTGGTGCAACCCCTCCAATGACGCCAGGCAGTGACGTGCAATAGTCGAGTAACTGAGTGATAATTGGCGGTTCGACCGGCACATTCGACTTCGTCGACATCTCTCGAACCAGGCTGCGGATCGTCAAGACCGTGTCTATGAGCTCCTGTTTTGCCTGCATATTTATACCTTCGAGTTGAGACAAATGCGTAAGAGTTTGGCAGAGGTAATTGCTTCCTTCCTGGATCGCACTCCACAACCGTTCTGCTTCGGATGGTTTCTCCTTCCGCCACGCAAGGATTTGACGAACCATGCTTGGTGTCTCAGAACCACAATCAACATCACACATTAGAAGTAGTAGACTTTTCGGCAACTGGACTGCACGACTTGAGACTTCTACGTCCCACTTGTGATCTATGTTCAGGTCATCCACGCACAGACGTAGCCTTTCTGCAAAGCCACTTGAGCTGGGCTCTCCAACTGCTTCCAGAATTGACGGCGTGAATCTCCGGTACAGACAGGACCCAAACACTGCAGCGGCAACATCAAACCCAGATCCGACCTTCCCTTGTGCGGCGCAGTGGGCTGCTTGCGCGAGGTTATGAACCGTATGCAAGGGTAGCTTCTGGTCTACGCCTTCGATATGCCATGCGATCAGTGCAACCGTGATTGCCGTTACCAAAGCCGCAGATGAACCCAGGCCGGTCTTGTGGGCCTTGCTGAGGGGGCAGCCAAAATCAACGAAGCCCTGTTGTCTTTGGCCGAAAGTTGCCGACTGGGAGTAGTAGCTGTCGTCCGCCATGATGGTCAGTTTACAAGATGTGTATATGTTACTCCCTTTCGCGGTCAGGTATGTAAGAGCATATCGGAGCGTAAACTCGACAAATTTATTGCTGGAGTGTGTAAACGGTAGAATGCTGCCCGATATCAGTTGTGACCTACACTATAGGAGGTGCTTCATGCTCACTCTGTGATTTGCCGTACTAGGATAGCTGCATCAATCTGAGCATGCACTACCTCATAAAGCCAGCTCGCATCTTGAAACTGAGGCGATTGCACCAGGATCAATGCAGAGCTCTTTTCACCTACAGAAGTGTCCTTGGGCTTCCATTCATCGATATGCACATGTATACGAGCGTCCAGTCCAAACACAAGTCCAGTGTGTCTTCGATCAAGGACCAGAAAGCCGCCAGTAAAGAGCACCTTGCCAGGCGCCGAGACTGCTAACGACCTTCGTGCCATGACATATAGAGAACGAGATGCAACAAAAGACCTACACCAGAGCAGAGAGCTTGAATGGCCGAAGCAAGCGCCTCGACCTAAAGTGATCAATCATATCGTGGCTAGTTGTGTTCGACGACTATGAAGATGTTTACTGTAAGAAAAGTGGGGCAAGCGACTTTGGTGTGAACAGTGCCTCATGCCAAGCAAACGTCGAGATACATATAAAGTGCATGATATCCACCAGTGGTTGCCAGACGAGATGGTCAGTACTTTATTTCGCTTTCGTGTGATGCTTACGGTAGGGACAGTCGAGCTTCTCTATCAAACACAGTTGTGGTACCGCGACGTTACTGTTCAGCAGATCAACTATTCCCTCGGACTGGAGTTCAGATCGCTCTAACTCCGAGCATGGCGGAAGAACAGACAAGTCCTTCTTTTCTGGGCATTCCTTTGGAAGTCAGAATGCTTATCTATGACTTCTTGCTCAGTGATCGAGTATGCTACATAGGCTTCCCTAGAGACCATACAGTTCGAAGCGTCATCATTGGTTCATTGGCAATTTTACGCCTTAACAAGCAGATTCATGCGGAGGCTCGGAGAGTGCTTCGGGTCCGAACCATTCGAATCACTAAGTTCGATGTCATTGACTTTCCCCTGCTGCCCCGAATACCCTCGCTTATAGCGAAATACTCTAAAACAACTGAGAAGCTATTGATTGGCCTTCAGAATCGAGAGTTTGGCTGGCTCACAGGTCGAACAGAGGGTGGTGACTCCGGACAACAACTGCATCAGAGTATGCAAGACATCATTGCATACTTGCCGAAGCTGCAAAGTGTGGTCTTCACCTGCGATGATGTTTCCTTGCTGGGGACTCATGAGGCATGGACAACCAATCTGGTTCGAATGTTGAAGGAACCTTTACAACATTTTCAGCATATCACCGCGACTGTGAAAGACTCGCCCCGGTGGCCACGGACTGGCTCTCAAGCAGAAGTCAAGTTTCTGAAAAGGACTGATCGTGGCAGGAAATGGGTGAGTACCCACTTCGAGCATTGTGTTTGCCAATCTGACATGACCACAGGAGAATAACGACTATAGCAAGTCAAAAGGAACCAAAGTGCTGCTTGATGTAATAGATGAACGGCATTCTCACTCAGTACGCTTGCTGACATTCGACGAAGTCAATGAGTAAGCGTTCTCGCAGAAGTACGAGTTCGTCATTCGAATACACTTTACTCGGCGAATGGGTCAATATCAGGCCGTGCCTCACTGCACCGGTACCTGTACATCCTGTGCATGACCAAGCAGGAGAAGTCCAGCCCGGATCAGATAATGCATGTTCACAGCAGACGTCAATCTTCCAGGGTCGACCAAGTCAAGCACACGAACTATTGCCGCGATCTACTCGGTCACAAGACTGGTAGGAGATAATAGGGACCCCCGAATGGTAAATATGGAGCGAGCTGAAGTGGCAGGGGAGCTTGAGTGGAACGTGTAATTTGGATGCCTGGAGCTTGGGTTAAGCTTCTTCTTAGCCCGCGGATGTCCCAAGTCCCGATTGGAGAGGACCAACCCACCCCGAAAATGGATCGGTGCTTGACTTTAATCGCGCATAGGACAAGCCGACTTCATCCAGTCGACCTTGCCAGACCACATGCTTCCACGCTCTTTCCATCGTTGTCTTCCATCATCGAATCCCTTCACTGGACCCCGGCTCCTGCGCTTCTGCATCCACTTTCCTGGTCCCCTCGTCGTTTCGGGTCACCTTAGGCGATCATTTCCAGAGTAAATCTTGGCATCCGAGCCAGCGCGTCGTCCAGTCATCATTCATTTGCCATTCAAATTCTTGATACTGTACTCATACACTCGACCTCACACACCACGAACCATACTACCATACCATCAACAACGCAACATTTCTCCCCTCAAGAATAGTCGCACCATCGACTAGCACCACGCGTCTCACTCACCTTCTTTGGTCAATCTGGACTGCGCGTTCGTTGACGGCCACGGTCGTCGATGACCCTGCGATTTACCTTCCCTCCCCGTCCGAACACCCTCTTCTTCGATCGGAAGAGAACCTTGATCTCCTAAATGCCTTTTAAGCCTCTTGCGCATCTAGCACGTATCAGCTTTACGAAAGGAGTTGCGCACGCCTACACACCTGGTGCTGTTGTTGCTGGTCAACAAGGTCTAGGAACTTTACATTCATATCCCGTCTCGAAACTTTCTGCGAAAGCTTCACACCTGCAAAATGTCTTCCCGACTGTATCAGGATCTGGTGCTGGTGCTGGAGCCAAGACTGGCCATGCCAGTGCGTCTGGCAGCGGAGGAGACGGCTCATTGACACAATACTTTGCTGCCTTCAGTCATGCGCAGCAGACTGGAGATGATACCGAGTTCAAGAAGCATCAAGTCGCAAGACGAGTGGGATGGAAACAAGGCGACAAAGCGTCTGGCACGAAGTCGTCAGTTCGCCTGGACAGTCTCAAACCTGCAGATATTCTAAGACAACCAGTACGGCTACCTATTGTCCGAAGTTATAGTGAAAACGCCGTGCAGGATATCCACAAAGCTGAGGATGACCTTCGAGGAGCAGAGGCCCTGGCGAAGATCGATGAAGCCATCGCGCAGGAGACCAACGCTGTGCACGAGTTAACGGCTACGGATGCTGCTGTTGATGTTACTGAAGATACAGCTTCACTTGTTACTAGAGAAACAGGCAGTATCGGATCCCTTGACTCTGCTGCTACCTCGCTTTCACCTTCAACAAATCTAACCAGTCTAGTATCAGAGGAAGCTTCTTGGCGATCAGATGAAATTGTCGAATCTGGTCAGCAGTCCAAATATGCTGATATCCCATACCAGTTTCAGTCCATGGTCAAAGATGGACTCGTCCCCAACGTTCACGCCTACAACTACATCATTCAGTCTGCCATCAGCCTAGCCAGTGGTTATCAGCCATTCCCTCGGGCAATTGAAGTCTTCAATGATATGACCAATAAAGGCGTTCAACCTAACGAGGACACCTACCGGATCCTTATTGCCTTCTTGTCATCACAGAGCCTTCTCGCGAGTCAAGCACAAAAAGAGTTGAACCAGCACCAATCGAGATATGGTCGAGGCCAAGCCTCTTTCACCTTTCCCTCCATCAAGCACAATCAGGAACTCTTCGCTGAGGATATCTCCATTTTGATAGCCACCAAATTCTACAATATCGCACGGAGCGAATTGTCTGGCTTTAGACTTTCGGATGCCCAATATGCTGTTTTCCTGCAAGCATACAAGTTGAGTGGTGCTGCTGCAAGCATGGTCGCTTTGAGCAAGGATATGCATAATCAGCAACTTCTTTCCAGTCCAGAAAACTGCATATCGGCAATCGATGCATGTGCTCAGGTCAAGGACTTATCCAGTGCTAAGAAGATCTACTCAGAGTATCGCAACCTTGCGATCAACCGCACTACAACTGACAGCCTAGACAACAAAGCGTATACTGCTTTGATCAAAGCATACTACGCGTGCGGTCAGGAAGAGGAGGGTCTACAGTTCTTTGAAAAGATAGTGCAATCATTCGATGGCACTATTAACAGAGCGGATCTCGTCCAGAACCTCACAGATGTTTTCATTGCTGATGGTCTAGTTGAATATTATGTCGATAACGGTAACTTGCATCAGGCCCTGGAAAGCTTGAAAGCACATGAGCTGAGTGAAGCTGCTCGAGCTCGAGGTATTGGCAAGATACTGTCTGCTGCGGCCGACGACAACCAGACTGCCATCGTGGAATCCGCTCTCGGAATCGTTTCAGCAACGGAACTCGATGCTGACTCAATTATGGCAGTTGCCGCGATGCAATTCCGAGCTGGCGAGGTTGTGCAAGCTCAAGCATTCTGGGCTCGAAACCAACGGACCGCGACTGTAAGTTTTGCAACAATGTATGGTTTGTCAACCTTTACCACTGGAAACGTTGAGTCCGCGCTCTCGGAAGTCATGGCTATGTTCAGACAGATTCGAAATGTGCAAGGGGAAGAATCACGATCACAGCTTAGTGGTAGTCTCGACGAATCGATACTTCTTCTCGGCCAGACGCTAGCTGAGGAGAACACACTCTATTCCAGCCAAGCAGCTGTGCTACTGTTCCGAGTCATGATTGAGAACGGTGGGTTGGTGCCATACATTACTCAGGCCGCTATTGCTAGAGTCGGACCTGAGTGTGTGAACCAGCTCTCTGAGCAGGATATTGCTCTTGTCTTGCACGTTCAAGCTTACATGCTTCCTGCGCAAGCATCTGTCAATGACCTAGCCCAGTCAGCTCGGTTTTCTCATCTTCTTGAGACAGTCCTGAACCGACGCATTCCTATGGATCCAGCTACAATCCATGCTGTCGATAAAGCCTTGCCTTCAGTAGCCAGCACCCGGCCTGACCTCGAACAACGATGGAACACCTGGCGACAACCTTCTCCCACCGCTACGCCGCAGCTAATGTCTCCTGTCTCGCCTCATGCTCCAATTCGAGAGCCAGCCAGCAGCGCACAGCTCTTCGATCCGTATGGTCATACCACCGATCACCGTGCATCGAAGGTGATTGCTGAATTACTCGAAAGCACGACTAATAGAGTCGAAAGCCAGCTGTCCGAAGCCATGAGTAGACTCAAGAACGTACGACGGATGGGACGACACCTACAATATAGCACATACGCGAAGCTCATCACTGCAGCCGGCAAAGTCAAGCAAAGCAAGCTCATGCACGAAATCCTAGCCATGGCTCGAACCGATGTTCCTTACAACCCGTCAAACCCCGCTGTGCGCAATGGCTGGGTGTCAATCTATGACTCCATGATTGCAGGCTGCCTTAGTGTCGGTGAACGCCAGCTTGCTGCTACATTCCACGAAGAGCTTCTTGCCATGGGCGTTGCTCCTTCAGCAAACACCTTCGGCATCTACATCACGACCTTGAGTGACACCTTCGATGAGGCTACCGAAGCCGTTAAGATTTTTCAACGTGCCCTTGCCGAGGGAGTCACGCCGACTGTCTTCCTGTTCAATGCGGTCATTGGTAAACTTGGCAAAGCCCGCCGCATCGATGACTGTTTGCAATACTTTGCACAAATGCAAGCTCTCGGCATCCGACCCAGCAGTGTCACCTATGGTACTCTCGTCAATGCTCTCTGTCGCACCAGCGAGGAAACATTCGCCGTAGAGATGTTCGATGAGATGGAAGCGGCACCAAACTATCGACCCCGCCCAGCTCCTTACAACTCGATCATCCAGTACTTCCTCAACACGAAGCGCGATCGTGCTAAGGTGCTGCAGTACTATGGCCGGATGCGCAGCCGAAACATCAAGCCTACTTCCCATACATACAAGTTACTCATCGAGTCCTACGCTACCCTCGAACCGGTGAACCTGACAGCAGCAGAAACAGTTCTTGAAGATATGCGTGCCAACGGCGTAGCACCCGAGGCCGTCCACTACGGTTCTCTCATCCACGCTCGTGGTTGCGTCCTCTCTGACATGGCTGGTGCACGTGCAATCTTCGACTCTGTCCTCGCTGACCCAAGTATCAAACCAACGGACAATCTCTACCAGAACCTGCTCGAAACAATGGTTGCGAACCATGAAGTCACGGCGACTCCTGCTGTCGTAGAAGATATGCGTCGCCGCGGTATTGCCATGACACCATATATTGCGAATACTTTGATTCACGGCTGGGCTGGCTCAGGAGAAATCGAGAAAGCAAAAAACATCTATGACAGTCTCGGCATCGAGAAACGCGAACCCAGCACTTACGAAGCTATGACTCGAGCATTCCTGTCTGCCGAGGCTCATGCATCTGCGAACGACGTGGTACGTGAGATGCTCGGCAAGGGCTATCCAAATGCTGTGGCCGATAAGATACTAGGCCTCATCGGCTCGACATGATCTATCTCACTGATTGTGTTTTTTGTCTTTTATTATGCATTGCGCCGGCGTCTCAGGTTTAGCGGTTCCAGCACGACACTTGATGTCCACCATCGAGCGTCCAGCGAGCGGACCGCTTCTGCATTAATTCTTTTACGATGTGCAACGGTCGGATTGTACAAATATACCCCCTGCATACACATGGCGATTCGCGATTCAAGGATTTTCGAGCTTATTAGCTCCGCCGGCTACTTCTGCCGGTTTGCATTCGATTGTTTTTTAAATGTTGGTGTACAATCAAAGCAGGGAACGGAATAACGAGGAAATCTCAACTCAATTATAGTGCATAGAAGGTGGTCAGTGGTGTGACTGTGGATGTTATGTGAGTGGAAACGAACGAATATGAGCTACAGTATCAGTTCTGGTAATGAGTATTGGGGAGGATTCAGTGTCAATGTCAGACAGACCAACAACCACTTCTATGCTTGGATCTTGGTTGCTCGCATATATATATACATATGACTGGAATAGTATGGTATGGTGCGAGTATAGTATATAGATGACCCGGAGGCCGCGGTGCACAGATCCAGAATCTCAACTACGATATGTTGAAACACCAGAACTATTCTCCTCCAGTAGTGCTGTCGTCCTTGATGAGTCGTATGTGTATGTGTATTTGCTATTTAGGGATTGAGACGTTCAATCTTCCATGGTCCATCATAGCTGTCTCGTGTATATTTAAAACGGTCGTGTAAGCGACTTTCTCGACCTTGCCAGAACTCGACCATTTCTGGTTTCACTCGGAGGCCACCCCAGAATTCAGGGACGGGGATGTGCTCGGTCCCGTTGAACCGCTCCTCCACGTCACGGACCTGCTGCTCTAGCATAGCTCGGCCATCGTCGTCCCCATTGCCACTCGGCTGTAACGCACTAGATTGCTGACTGGCCCAGGCACCGATTCTTGATCCCCGAGCACGAGTATCGAAATAGGGTTGGGATTCTTCTGACGTTAGTCGTTCGCAAGGTCCTTCAACGCGGACTTGTCGTTCAAGTGGCTTCCACCAAAAGCAAAGCGATGCATAAGGATTACTCTCAACATCCTTCGCCTTCCGACTAGTCCCCCAATTACTATAGATGACCCAACCACGATCATCAAGCTCTTTTAGATAGACTGCTCGACTGCTGACTCTCCCAGAAGGGAGCTCCGCAGTGCTCAATATGACGGTCTCGGGTACTGTACCTTTCAAAGCGGGCTCTGAGAACCATTTGTGAAACTGCTGGAATGGATCTGGATCAAGGTCGGCGCGGATCAGCTTGCCAACGTTGAATTGTGCGGCTTGTTGGTGCTTTGCATCGCTTGATGGCTGTGCTGAATCTGGTGGAGCTTCGCCGGGAGCAACTGATGTCACTGCGGTCAGTCAAGCTGTTACAAGAAATGTATGCTGCCAGAAAAACCTCATGAGTACCTACAAATGAGCTTGTTGGGTTTCGATGTCCCGTTCGTGGTCGCCATAGTCCGCCAGTAGGGTCGTGAGTTGATCTTCAGCACGTGACAGAAACAGCGAGTGTTGAAGCTCATCTAACCAGGGGGGTTTGAAGGTGATGGTTGTTAGATGCAGTGTAGCGAAGAATCTATGCAAAATCCCCATACATCGAAGATGAAATTGTCCGTGACAGATGTGATTGGGCAATGACATGTGGTTGATACACCAATTGCTGACATGCAAGGAGTAACCCGCCGGTGACAGTTCAAACCCTCTTTAACTCTGTTGCTCCCAATTCTAAAATCACATCTTCCACCTTTTGCATACAGCGGTTTGCACTCTTACTCATAACCATATCAAACACATACACCTGTCACATTGACGCGCAACTTATCCACACTCGTTCGTTCAAACGAAGCCCAACGTTGAGAATCCTCGATTCCGTCTATTTAAAAGCTTGAACACTTTATTCCATTCTATTCTTAGAACACCCCACTACCAGTTTCTTCCATAGCCCTGGTATTGCAAGGCTACCTCCATCATGGTAAGTGGACTGTTGACGTGGACAAAGCAAAGGCAGCATACGCCGTATAGAGGTTCCAGGCTACGGTCTTCAATGACTTTTATCAGCCAATGATCCAAACATTCTTCATCACTGGTCCCACCCATATTCCCAGTCCCTCAGATCTTAGATCCTTGAATGGGATACCTGCTAGGACTTTTCTTGGCATCTAGTACCATCAGTGTTCCTCCATACTGACTATCCGCCCACGTAGGCTGCCCCGCCCAGAATCGATACATCAGCCAGGCCTGCCGCTGGCGCCTCTAAGAATCCCAAAACACCTGTCGAACAACTTTCAGAAGAACAAATTCAGTCTTTTAGGGATGTCTTCAACCTCTTCGACAAGGACCAGTCAGGCTCGATATCAACCGACGAACTCGGCGAGGTGATGCGCTCATTGGGCCAAAATCCAACTGAAGCAGAACTGCAGGATATGGTCAACGAGGTGGATACAGATCAATCCGGTAGCATCGAGTTTAATGGTACGTCGACTACTGCCCCCCTCTTCAGTCACAACCACCCATCCCAGACCTCCATCGAGGTTACACTTCTCAACACACACAGAGTATACAGCAAGACTGTTGCGAATCAACCTACCAGGAAACTAACTTCTCCACTCCCCACCAGAATTCATGGCAATGATGGCCACAACAGTACCAACAAGCCACTTCGCCGACGAAACCCTCGCCGCCTTCCGCGTCTTCGACAAAGACAACAGCGGCACCATCAGCGCCGACGAACTGAAGCACGTCATGAAATCTCTAGGCGAAGACCTTACGGACGCCGAAATCGACGAGATGATTCGTGAGGCGGATAAGGATGATAGTGGGACTATTGACTGTGAGTTTTTACCTACCTCCTACCTTAGCCTACTTTACTTTCTTGCGGTGTTATCGAATAGCGTGATGGTTCTGGTGGCTATGACTTTTTTATGTTACGTGGGGTGGTTGATGTGCTGACGATGATGTGCATTACAGACGAAGAGTTCGCTCAGCTGCTTTCTCCAACACGATAATCTAGCGAGGCAATGGGCTTAGGTGGATGAGTGAGTTCGAGATACAGGACGATGTAGCATTGTCTTCGCGTAGCATCTCGACATGATATGAATACTCATCTACGCAAGGTGTGACACATACTCACTACGTACTTCAGTCTACAATAAACAGTTACTTTCTCAATTTCTTGCTAATATTGATATTGATCAAGCGCTACAGAGTATGAAGGGTATCGTAAACAAGATGTCGCATTTACAAATTCAGGAGGATGCCAGGGTGAACTAGTCCCGTGCCTTGGTCTAAGGTAGAATTAACTTCGTGGCACAATGTGCAAGAAGTCTCGCCCATCAATCCACGACCTGACAAAAGACATGTTGCATAGCTCAAGATATTTTCAGAGCCAGACGCTGCTATGAGCTGCTAGTATCTTGCTGGAGTATGAGATGAACAACATGCCGTTATAGAGAGAAGAGTTAGGTAAATGTTCAGTACTGGTAGCCAGCGGGACCACCACCATAATTCTGCATCTGGGGCTGATACCCGCCTGTTGAATTCGGTGTTTGTACATGACCGAAATTGTAGGAGCCAGTGTTGTTCGGTATCGGACTGAATGGCTGGTTGCTTGGATGACCAGAGTATGGACTGTGCATTTGCTGGTGTGATGGTGGAACAGCCCAGCTGGCTCGAGGGTTGTGGTGACCTGTAGAGCATATTAGCATTTCATTCCAGACTTGAATGTAGTAACTTACTTTGAGGAGTTATGGGTGGACCACCGCCGTACTGGGGGAAATATGGAGATGCTGGATTGTAGCCGCTTGGAGTTGTGGCGGAGCCGAGACCAGGACTGGGCGTGAATTCAAACTGACTTGTTGGTGGACGATCTTTACCCCACTAGGAATGGTTAGTGAATTCATGAGCTTGGGGAGTTGCTGCACTTACAGAGCATTTGAGAGGTCGTCCATTAACATTGTAGCCTGATAGCTGACAAATGGCCATTGCAGCGACCTCGTGGCTCTCCATTTTCACAAAAGCGAAACCGCGATCAGATTGGAAACGGGTCTCAACGACGTTTCCGAAATTTTGGAATAGCGGCACGAGGTCGTTCTGGGTGGTGTAGGGCGTCAAATTGCCGACGTAGCATGTTGTCTGCCAGCTTGGAGTCTGGTTCAAAACCATCTCGTAGGATTGAGTACCTTGTGTTGGAAACTGATGATGGCCGAAGGGAGTCGTTGGTGTAATGCCCATGGCAGCCATGGCCTGCTGTTGCGAAATTGAAGGCTGACCTTTCTGGTTGGCCCAGTTGACTCGAATAGCACGACTGCCCAACCATTCTCCGTCCATGGCGGCTAAGGCTTTTTCGGCATCATTGCGCTCTCTAAACGCAACGAACCCATAACCTCGAGACCGACCTGTCTTCATATCCCACATAACTCTCGCCTCAGAAATAGACCCAAACGCAGAAAATGCTTGAAGTAAAATTTCGTCGTTAACCTCATTACTCAGATCTCCGACAAAAACGTGGAAGTGGCTAGATGTATCCTCCTTGTTGTTCGAATTGGATTGATATGCCCAGTTAACCTTGATCTCGGAATGATGGACTTTTCGGCCGTTCAACGTGCTCATAGCACGTTCAGCGGCACCCGGGTCATCATACTCGACGAAGCCATAGTTAAGACCTTTGGACTGGAGAAGTTAGCGCATGCGCGGAACTAAGAACACCGTAACTTACATTCTTGTCTGGGATAATCTTGACAGATACAACATGACCGGTAGTCTCGAAAATCTGTCTCAGCACCTCCTCTGTGACCCGAGGATCAAGGCCACCGACGTAAAGGGCTCGTTTGTTGGGTTCTGGTGCAGATCTTCTAACCTGACCTCCTCCTGAAGAAGGGGAAATGGCCGACATAGGTTGTGGAATAGGATTGTTGTTTTGAGGTATGACAACAGGTGGGAGTGTTGGAGGAGGCATGGATGGTAGCGGGTGTGTGGTTGCGCCATTTGTACCTGGTGGACCAGTCATACCAGGCGCACCAGCAGTAGACGGTGATAATGGAAGCGCGGAGACAGGCATGCTTTCAGCCATTTCTCAAAATCCACAAGTACTTTTCTGGCAGAAATAGGTCAAAAACTCGCTTGTACTGGTAGGAAAGATAGCTTTGATGAGATGAACTGATCGTAAGCCAAAGGAAATTCGTCGCAATGTGCTTGGAAAATGAGGTTCGCTGAGAAATAAGATCCAACCCAAGACGGCTCGAAGAAGAGAGTGGTAGAGGAGGAGGAGAAGAGGCTGAGAAATAGTTGTTGAGTAGACGAAGGTGTTTTCGAGGGTGTGGAGAGACTGCGACTCGAGTTTTGGGTGAAATGTAACAGGTCTCTTTTGGCTTGTGTGATGTGGCAGCAGCTTGGAGCGAGGAGCAACACCACAAATGCAGGTAAGCGGCGGAGAGGGAAGTTTGCAAAGCACTCGTAGAACAGGAGACTGCAATTTAGATGGTTGATTCCGTCCTTTGAACGCCAGTATGGTAGCCTGCAAACAATCTTTTACGCTCGCATGGTGGTAACAAGTAAGAATATGAACGGGACGAAGACAAGGCAAGATGAAACAAAGAAGCCGGAGGTGAAGCTTTCCAGGAGTGTTCAGTTGAGAGCTGTCCACGCCGTCGTTCGTCAATTGACAGAGACCGACAGCTGCACGAGCCGCAGGTGATGCGGCAGCAGCCTGAAACTTTTCCCTCTTTGAGGAAACAACCGCCCCCGAAAGTTAGCCTGTAGTTAGCCTGTGTTTCTATCCGTAAGCAGAGCTCCACACTGGAAGCTCGATCCACTTTACCCTGTCGATCACCCGTGGACAACTGCGCACTGCTCTTGTCCTTCTCATTAACTACACTTACTTACTTGCGCTGGTTTTCTTATGTCACATTCCACCTTCACACCAACAGGAACGACCGCACAATCGTTGTCACCATGGCGGTTATGGCTGCTGAGCAAAGTCGCGCCAATACAGCAGGACCATCGCCTGTAGCACCACCGAAAGCATATGATCCGATGATTGTAGTCGAAGCAATGTTCAATGGTTGTGTGACCCGAATTGGCCAAACGTTCGGCAATCCCAAAGAGTACGCGGAAGGTACAAAGACCGTTCTGCCAGAGTGTACAAAAAGATTTCAAGATGCGCTGGATGATTGTGAGATTCAAATTCTTGACGCAAAGTGGTATCTGGAGCACAAGTTGGCCGAGAACAAAGCGCGAAGGGAAGCCAGAGCAAAAGAGACAAGCATTGCAAGCACCTCAAATAAGCGCAAACACGACCAAGTCCAGGAGCAGGAGCGGGTGCAAGCTTCTGACGGTCCAGCCAAGCGCACAAAGATAGATGACCAGCAAACTGGGAAGGATGCGCCAAAGCCTGCGTCCAATTTAACAGCACCTATCGAACCTCCAAATACCGGAAGGACAACACCTCAACCCTCACAACCACAAGGAGGAAGGTCTACACCTCAACCTCCGCTACTCCAGTCGAATCTGCAATCACAGCCAATGGCCAGATCTGCTTCCAATCCTCAATCGAAGCCTAGACCAGTGTCGTCGCCCAGCTCCCTGACTCCTGCCAAGATAAAACCAGAAAACAATAACGCGCCCGAATCAATCCCTACGCCACTACCGCTACCACCACAACAACCAATGCAACCAGATCCTCAATTCAACATCGACGATTTTTCAAAGCCTACACCTCAAGTTACACCCACACTCACAAACGAAGAATTCAATTTCGAATCCATGTTCGGAGAGCCTAACGAGGAAAACAACATGGACGACGCGGAAAACCTCCCCATCGAACTCGACGATCCTTTCGGGAACTTTATCAACGACGACAGCAACACAATAGTAAATAACAACAGCAACACGAACACACATAACCAATCCGCTGTCAATCCCATGCTTCCAGGCCTTGAAGCGTATGCCAACCAACCAGACGACGTCACAAATTCCACAAATGCGATCAACACGAACAACAACGCAGGAGGCATGGGTGCAGACGCCGGAAATGCATTTACGAACGACTTGGATCTGCCAGATCTTGGAGGGCCAAATATCTTCGATGATATGCTCAACGATACTGATTTTGGAGGCGATTTCTCTGGAGGCGGAGATGGTGGTGGGGATTTTACGGCAGGTGGCGACGCGAACATTTCATTTGAGGATTTATTCGGTGATGGTTCATGAACGACAGCATGACTTGCTCAAGGATAGGGAATACATGCCGAGGCAATGGAAAGTTCTGCTTAAAACACCCCAGATACTGTACAGCATATATTGTAGAGAGAATACTATACCATAGAACCAGATCTCGTTGCAAGGATTACAGTAGATATGCAGTTGAAGACAATTCATTCACAGGCTCAGACAGAGCCAATGATGCCCGACACATCGGGAGAAGCTCACATCGCAGCCCACTCAACACTAAATGTCCTCATGCTCCCCTCATCTCCATCTCCATCCTCGCCACCACCTGGCATCCGCCCACCAAACAACCACCCCTTCTTAACTCCCGTCCCCAATCGCCCACCACCAACAATATCCATTAAATCAATCTCCTCCTCCCAACCAACTCCAACACCAAGGAAATGGGAGTGGAAACGAAGTGGATCACCAGGGTAGATGCAGAATTGGCAGCCGAACCGTAGGCCGGGGTGGGCGAAATACGTGAGTGGCCGGGATAGGTGGAGGTGCCGGTAGAGGTTGTAGGAGGCGGGGTTTAGGTTTGGGAGGAGCTGGGGTTTGGTGTTTGGTGGTGGAGTGGTTGCTGGTGGAGTAGTTGAGGGTGGGAGGAGGAGGGTGGAGGTTGTTGGCGTTATTGTGTGGTCTACCCGGCTAGTTGATGTGGGAGGGAGAGGTGGTGGAGTGCTAGACGATTGTTGGCGTTCTTCAGATGGTTCAAAGAGAGATGTTGATGGGTCGTCTTCGGCTGCTTGTCCTTCCTCATCGTTGATTGGTGTTGCTGTCAATGATGTCGTCGACTGTTTACTTGATTTCTTTCCTCTGCCTCCTTGCTTCATCAGCTTCTTCTTTGCAACTTCCTTCTCCCGCGTTTTAGCTTCGGAGATCTCGCGGGCCTCTCTTTCAACGAGATCTACATATTCCTTTTGCTGTCCTCGATTGGCTTTCGCTAATGCAACATCATGTGCACGAGCATCATCTAAGATGTATCCGATGCCTAGGTCGATAAGCAGCTGTGCCTCCTCAGGCATGATTTGCATGGGCAGGCCAAGAAAGACATTCTGAGAAGGGATCTGTGGTAGTGAGCCAATGAAGACGCCGCATATTTGGTGATGTTTGCGTAGCCATGTTATGGCTTGTATGTCGAAGAGAAGATAGTTGTTGTCTATGGCGGAGATTGGAATGGGGAGAACTGGTTCACCGTCCATGGCGATGGTAGTCTTCGAGGATTAGCTGTAAGATAATGTTAGTCATGCAAATCAGAATGGATGATTAAGCAATAACGAAGAAAAGTAGGTAACGGTTCATATTTCAACAACGATTTTCGTTGATTCAATCAGTCGCCTCAGAGAGGGCTCAGTGGATTGACAGATATTAACAAATTGTGTAATCATGCTAGTGGGCAAATCTGATATGCGAGATATGTACCTACTTGGATTGTCTAGGCGAGTTGATAGTTTCAATGAGTTTAGACTTGATTGACCTGGTAGCAGCAGATATGTACCACCCAAGCTGCAGTGCTATCGGCAGAGATTGATTCGGTGACTCCGAAGAGTCTTGTTGACTGTGGTTTACATGTCGAAATGGGTTGAAGACGAGAAGATGTATAACTGGCACGCTTGTCCGAGATTTATAAAATTGATATTTTCCTTGGCACCGAAGTAATGTTTGCACTGTTTTAACCACTACTGTTGAAGTGACATCTCAAATTATCCATACTAATTGGCTGCAGGAAGACTACATTCTCCGACTTTATCTTCTACAACAGCCATCTGGGTCAACCTCCTTCGGAGGTCTTCGGTATTGAGAGACAAACCACTACTGCAGTGTCGGGCTTGTAGAATGAACGGTCTTTGGTGGCTGGTGCTCACATTGGTCATAGTCCTGCTCCTTTGGCTCGGTAAGCAGTTCTGTGAATCGGAGTATCTGGCTCATTTTATCCCAGTCTTCCTTGCACTTTCTTCCTGCTTAGGCACGAATTTCAGAGCTCGAATCGCTGGAGTCACTATCAATCCCCGCCGAGGTGCCTATGACGAGACTCTGTTCCGTACGATGACAAATCATGCACCGCCGTCCTCAGAGCACATTGAATTGGAAACAATGCTCAATCAGCGAGCATATCCTGAATACGACGATGATTGAATCACCTGTTCTCAGAACTCTAAATCCGCCTTCTTTGGCTTGTCATCCTTTACATCACTTTGTTGTGCCTCAATATCACCTTCAATTGGTGGGAGATTGAAAGGCTTGATGGTGAACTTCCGTCTGCTTAGCGTGAAAGCCCAATCAGTATCGGCAAGCGAAACACCACTACCAAGCTCGTGAAGGACAGGAAGCTTATGTACGCGCAGCAATCCTTGAGGTGGCTCTTCTTTGGTTTGACTATCCCTCGAGGTCTGGAATTCTGCATCTGAGGAGTGAGGAAATGGTGTAAGATCGTACACGCCATCTGAAAGCAGCTCGATCCATCTGGTCAAGCCTGATGACCTTGAGTGTAATGAGAGAGGCAATGTCTGCATGACAGTAAGCCTGTTTGGATATAGTGCAAGCAGTTTTCGTATATTGTGCTGGAATGAAAGTATCTGCTCAGGTTGTGATGAATGCATAGGGTATAGGGCAGGAGACATGAGAGATGGTATTATCACACGATGAACAGTGTTCAGAGACGTAGAGCTCAAGGAAGCCGCGAGCTCACCAAAGACGTTGGCGAAGCAATTCTTCGAAGGGTTATGGTCAAGACTCAAGTATTTCAGTTGTGCTGAAGGAGGATGTACTAGCCTCCTCGAAAGATCAAAAGTATGACAGAACGGTGTTGGTGGAGCACCATCTTGCTGCAACATAGTGCTGCTGTTGGTCGGCTCTACTCTCTCTGCGGTTACTGTTAGCATATGGGCAGTGGCATTCATTTCGGTAATGCTGTCGCAGCTAGATCGTTCCACCCACCTCTTCCTGCAGTGCCTGGGCCATGTTGTCCCAAGTTCTCATAACGCCATGCGATTTTCATCTTCTCGTCCTTTCCTGTATCATGCGTCTTCTTCCCGGTCTCCATTGCCAGGCCTGGTAACTCTCTACCCCATTGTTCTGGCAGCCCAACGACGTGCACATGGTGGCCTTGCATTAATCCTTCTGCGGCATAAAAGCGCAAAAGAGTGCCAGCATAGTCCGTAGTGCCACTTTCTTCAAGTAGGACGGAGGTCCCAAGCGGCTGTCCACCATGAGCCGCGAATAATCCATCTAGACTGGCAGTGCCTGTCGAGGTAACCGTCCTACCGTCAGCAGCAGATGGACGTACTCCTGGCAGTCGAGGCACATGCACGGAAGCATTTGGTGCGCTTGCCTGTGGCCGCCGTCCATCGGAAATGCCGATATTGCGTTTGCGAAAGGACATATTGGTGTTAGGTGTGAAAGGATTTTAGAATTGGTTGATTCCTACTCCGCAGTATGCTGCAATCCCAACGCAGCGACCATGAATCGCGACGCGCTAAGAAAATAAATTTACTTGAATCTACAAACACTTCTCCAACTACTGCTTCCAGATAGATCTGTGACATTCAGTTATTCCACACCTACTCACTCGACAGTATTGTGATAAACTCATTACACGATTTTCAAGTTATAATGTCGGAGAACATTCTTTACGAGGCCAGTTTCAGAGTGGTCAATTCGAATCCGGCCAAATATGATCGAGTTACTCGAATCGAATGCGCCGCTGATCAGACTGGAGACACCCAAATGTTCTTGGACATACACAAGGAACTCTGTCAAGTAGATAAGGAAGACCGCATTACTGTTGCACTCGCTTTGTCTCTGAATCTAGACGGTAGCAAGGATGATTCGAAGGGATGGCGCAATGTTGGTCGTGGTGAGGCTACACTGGCTGATGAATATGACTACGTCTGTCACGGGAAGATCTACAGATTTGACGAGGGTGAAGGCCAGAATATGTGCGTTCGACCAAGCAGTCGCGGAAATCTTAGCTAACTCTTCGCAGACGAGTGTACATCTCCTTTGGTGGTCTCCTCATGTACCTCGACGGTCCCTACAATGCCCTCAGTGCGCTCCGAGTTGACTACGTCTACTTGTTGTTGAAGAAATGATCTGCCACATCGAACACACCGAAACAAACACCAACCCAACGTCTATCTCATTGGAAATTCTAATCGACGATGCAACCTCGAGGTGATCTCGTTATAGTCTGCCTCATTTTCGGCCGTCACTATACCATGGCGCACAAAAAATTCCAGCAGCAAAAGAGCACAGTTTGGCTTAAACCGCCCGCTTGCCATCGCGGCTTGCACATCTTCCACGGTCAGAAGTTGGAAGTCCATTGCCTCGTTGTCATTTGGCTTGGGCACCACATCCTCTGAAAGCTCCAGATCATACACATATTGACACTCCGGCTGGCACAAACCAACTTCACCTCCAGCTCTCGAGTCGCGTACGTAGAAATAAGTCATGGTCCCACAAGGCTGTGCTTTACTTGCGATCTCTTCCGGCAATGATGCTTCCTCCATGGATTCTCGAACCAGACATTCGAATGGCATTTCTCCTGTGCTCAGCCCTCCTGCCACAGTATTGTCCATCATCCCCGGATAGGTCTGCTTATTCAGCGCACGTCTCGGAGTCCAGAATTTGGTGCCTTCTGCAGTCTTTGTGTAGGCGGTCATATGTACTCCATAGGTCACGATGCCAAAAAGTGCACTTGCAGAACGCTCCATGCTGAAAAGCAATTGCTTTCCAGGACCATAGACAGGATACAATTCATTTCTCCAGCCATCCAGGACTCGAAAAATCTTGGCCTCACGTACTTGTTGCAAATACTGCGCTAGCACCTTTGTCCGTTCTTCCGCCGCCTTGGTGAGATCTGTCTGGACAACCTTGGGTTTGAAAATCAACTGCCTTGAATCATCACGTCGCGTCCAAACATCAGTAAGTGGCAATTTGTGAGCTATTTCCGGTGTGACGAGTCCTAGAACGGATTCGCACTCAGCGAGCTTGAACTTGTAGTAGCTCTGAGATAGTGACCTGGAAGAGTTCTCAATATCAGGATAGGGAAAACTGTTCATCGTCAGCTAAGCTCACACAGCAACCGTGTTCATCTACTTGTCACATTCGTTCACCAAGTCGATATTCGATTTCTGCGCCATGCTGCTATCCATCAATCAACATATAGACTTACTCAATCAAAAATACCTGCTCATTGGCTAGAAAGTGTTTTGTTGACATTTTTCTCAATTGTCTTCTCGCATGAGTCTTGGCTAGCCAATGAAGGCATTACGTCAGTTTAGAATTCTGGTGAAACATCTTGTACTTTCCTTTCTACAATTCGTTGTCTGACAGCCATGAATACTTACCTTATACAGAACAGTAGGAACCCAAATATGTCAGAGGTTCTTTTGCAGTCTGTGTCACACACCTTTGGTCACTCTCCATTGTGATCATGTTTAGCATTGTTTTGCCAGGCAGACCTTGCCTCACAGACATTCAAAACATATCAGCCAATCAATTCGCATTCAGCTTCCCAGCCGCACCTCACTTCTCACATATTGTGGTCTTTATGTTACCAGGTAATACTCTACCAAATGGGACCGCGGCGGGTGTCTTCCTTCAACTGCCTGGTGATCAGCAATTTAGCTTCTTGGGCGGTCTAGCAAATGAGAAACAGTCCGCCATCTTTAAAGTCAACCTTCCAGAAGCCAGCAGTAATGGGGTTGTCAATATTGGCATATCGGTTGAACCCGTCACGAGCATTGAACAACAAATGTTACAACTGAGGAATCAGCAGCAAGCAAACTCTACAGGGCTTGTGAAGGCCAAGCCATCGACTAAGGTGTTGGCGCAAAGGATTATCCAGAACGCTTTCAACTTCCTGTCGGGCTTTTCTGGAAATGCAGGTGGAACTGAGGTTGTGCCGTTAAAGAGTTTCCAAGACTGGTGGACGAAGTTCGAAAGACGTATTGAAAACGACCCTAGCTTTCTGGAAAGAGCCGAGTCATGATGCAAGGACGTCCGCTCACGAAGTCTCTCTTATCTGTCTTGAGAAGCACTCATGAAGAACCGGTCAAAACATTGTCTATACGATTTATATAATCGGAAAAGCAGTATGTCTTCGACGCCACCCTTTTGGATATCAGTCTTGCAACAAAAACCTCACGAAAGCTGCGCCTACAGCCACTCCATCGTGCGGCAAATTTATCTTTTTCGCATGGGTCTGATACGCTTCTTCATCAAAGATTCCAGCTGAGTGTCGCGTCTCCACAATCTCTGTCATAATCTCGGCATCAAACTCAGGATGCCCTTGGAGAGTGAGGATATGACGTGGTGAGTACATGCCCTGCACTTTGCAGACAGGCGACAGTCCTAATGGCTCGACCCCTTCAGGATAGAAAAATACAATATCTCGGTGCATTTGGTGTATGTGCTGGAAATGTTAATCACCAAATCATATTCAGGATAACACAAGCTTACCATAGTCTTAAGACCGAACAATTCTCTCCCTTTTTCAGACAAGTTCACATCATGTACCGCGGCCTCCCATCCATCCGGATTTCTCCCAACTTTGACACCCATGGCACGCCCTATTATCTGGTGACCAAAACAGACACCGATCAAAAGTATCCTCTTCTCCTCGATACAACGCTTTGTGTACTCCACCAATTTCAAGATCCATGGTGAATCAGCAAACGAATCGTGTCCTTCCAAAATCAGCTCAATTCCAGTTTCCACATACTACTATTCACGTACTCGATCCAGTCAGTAAAACTGCGTCAATGTCTTTCAGATCTGGGTAAGACTCGGGATCATCCTCAATCTGATACGTTGTAACATCCAAAACATCATCCAACTTCAAGCCTTCCGCTTTAGCCCCAGCGCTCAATAAGGATTTGAAAACGCCGCCATAACCGCCATATTTTTCCTTCGTATTCGGTAGAGGCGTGTCACATTCGAGGATCGCTAATCTTACTTTCTGGTGCATTTTCCTGTGGTGTGAAAGAAACTGCAGTGACTGTGTCGGTCTGATGATCAGAGTGAAGGTTCTTATCGCTCCATCTTGAACAACAATGAGGGTTCGCCCTATGATCGGCTTTGATATCCCGTTCGGGCTTGGCGAGGCGGGAAGTGACTGACGATGACGTGATGGGAAACTATTACTACCAGCAATATCAATACACAGTATTGTTGACACTTCAGGATATTATCAGAAATGTTTTGCCCGTCTCAGATTGTTGCAAGGACTGCCTTCACTATGAGAGCCAACATAGGACGGTTCTTCCTTGGTGACAAGAATCGCTCACATATATAGAAAAATATAAAACACTCAGCTCATCTTGGCAAACCATAACTTCATTATCTACAGTACTTGTCATCCAAAAAAATATGCATCACAAACATCCTATCAACAGTCCTTCAGAAAAGTCCATTCTCAAACACCGTCCTTGAGATACTATAGTACTCCTTACATCCCTCCATGATGATGCGCCTTATCACTCGACGCCTCCCCCATCTCCATATCAGCAACACCATCCCTACTATCTCCACCCATCTCTTCGCTCCAATCCGCATTCCCATCCCCTTCTCCACTAAACGCCTCATCCCAAGCCACCGCCCTCTCCTCACGCACACTCCCCGGACCTTTCGTTCCGCCATCACCATGAGCACCATTCTTGAACGCATCCTCATCCTCACCAACATTCACACTAACCACACTCACAGGCACACCATCCCCATCTCCATTCTCATGCTCATGCTCATGCTCACTAGTCCACGCACGTCTTTGACGCCCATGTTCAGCCACCCGGTTGCCTCTCCCTTCAGCAATGGCATCGGCAACGGCGGTGGGCATGGTATTGGTACTGGCTTTCGCGACATCGCTGCTGCCGTGGACGTTGGCGTTGTTGTAGTTGTACTCTGCTGTTGGAGTTTGGAGGGGCATTGCTGAGACAGAGACGGCGGCTAGAACGACGGAGAGGGGAAGGAGGTGTATTAGTTGCATTTTTGCGGGAGTGTTAGTTGTTTTGGTTCTGTTGTTCTTGGTTTTATGGGTTGGTATTTTGTTTTTTGATTCTGATTTTGGGAGTTTGATTTGTTTGGCGGGTACCAGGGAGGGAGAAGAGTATGTTCGTGAAAAGGGTAGGATGGTTGTGTTTTGTGTTGAGTGAGGCATAACAATGCCTTGTTGTGGTGTGCGGTGTGGGAGTATTCCATTGTTCTGGCGGCTAAATTTGGGGGGTCCGGTAGACAAGAGAGTTTGGTGTACGTGTGGAATGGGGATGTGGTGTCTTTTTGTTCTGGTGCTCCGCATCAGAGTCGTGGTAGTAGACAAAGGATGGTTGATAAGTTTTGCGTTCATGATAGTTGCTCGACCAGTAATGCGATGGATGTGGTAATAATGTATTAATAACGCTATCTAGGACAAGTAACACTGGTTGTACATGGGTATCGTAGTAGAATCATTAGGATCGTGAGGCGTGGTGGTCATCCCAAGTAGCATGGCCTGTCCATTCTCAGGTGGTCGCGCTGTTCTTCTGCTTGTCGATGAACTTTCCCTTTGCTCTCTGTCCCTTGCCCTATCATTAGTGACAGTCATCTTGTTGGTCGAGGCAACAACCTCCATCAATTTCAAAAACACAAAACTCCAATTCATCTACCTATTGCACCTCGTACTGCCGAATCGTGCAGTCGCCTTTCAAACCCTGATAACTTTCCGCTTCAAATCCTCAACTCGTCGTCGAACCTTTTGCTCATGCACTGAACCTCTCTAGTAGTTATGCTTGGCAGCGTGTTTGTGAGCAGCGGCTTGTCGATTGTTGCGCGATTGCTTCCATCGATCACCTATACCGCGGAAGCCAGCGCGAAGGCGGGCATCGGCTGGCACATTGGGGTTTCTGGCAATGCTGTATCATGTATGAGTGATACTTATGGTACTTTCGAGGGACTGTACATACCTATTGTTGGTCTCCTTGGATGCAGCGGCGGAAGCCTCGCGGGATTTAGCGCCTAAGAACTTGCCGGAGGAACTAAAGAAACCCATTGTGATGGTGTGTATGAGGTCTTGCGTTAGGGTAGACTAGTATTGTATTTTAACAGCGTAAGAGGAGAATCAATAGTTGTGGTTGTAGGATATAATATCTAAGTCAACAGCATGGATGGGCGCAACCGGTCGTTATATATGCTGTGGTTTAATCTAGCCAACATCTGAACTGACGGACGACATCATTGTGTGGCATACTAAGTCAGGCGCAAGGCAGGAATACGAGGAAGGGGCTCTGTTCGACTCGTCCAAAGCAAGCACTATCATCTTGAAACTGGTTTCTGATATAAATGAAGCCTGGTGATCAACGTTGCAGGATTGCGGCTACGTCATAGCTTGTGAAACACGAGCAACCATCATTGCGATTGGCCGCTGCAGGACATAGTCGAATTTCAATGGAAGGATAACCAACAACATCACTGTGGTCAGTGTGTTTCGTGCCAGCAAATCGAGGGGGCGAGGAGGTTGGGATGGATTGCGTCTCGTGTGAAGGCTTCCGATGATCACGACAGTCCATAGTCCAGAGCTTGCGAGTCGCACAATAGCCTATAGTAGGTTATTAATGTCGCACTGACCGGCGGTTGTTGTTATTCAAAGGTTGAAGCCATACTGATCATGAGCTTGTACTCAAGATTAATACGGCAAGTATGTTGACCATTCTCGCTTGAGACCGATGACTGAATGGCAGCGATCGGAGCTTCCAGTGGTGGGAGTAGAAGGCATAGCATGATAGCCTTTGACGATTCTTGAAGTATCATGAAATACGCGACATAGCTCATGACAAAGTCGCAAACTAACTCTTAGATATCTATGCTGCTAGTTTAGGCTGAGGATGATAGACGTATCGAGATGGTCTGGCCCTGGTCATTACCGAGTTTTGTGCCTGTTTAGTGTGAGCAGATACACATAATAGATGTTCGGCACAAAAATATCGACGGTGAGAATTCATACTCATCACTAGTGCCACAGAATATGTACATTCAATCTAGAACGGTACTGTCGTTAAGCAAGTCTGCTAAGTACACCAAAACCTTTGCGCCTTGTATAAATGCTACCGTGCAGACTACTTTGTCTTGATGTGCTTCAATGGACCTGGCTCATGCAAGAAGTTGTTGGCATATGCCTTGGGCACAAACCTACGTTCTTGTGGTTCCTGCACGTAGTACTCATAACCTTGCCTCTCCGCAAAGCGCACAGCATCTTCTTTGGTTTTGAACTGTAGTTTTGTACCTTGCATAAAATCGGCCGATGATGCCCAACCCATCAGAGGATTTTCCCATCTGTGACCTTTTGGTAGAGGGTCCCAGTCTAATCGCCAGGCGTGGGAGCCCCAACTTCCGGATTGCGTAGCTGGTTTGGTCTGCTTGTATATTCTGCCGCTTGTTAGCTCGCTGTGCCCACCAGTGTTCCTGATCATAGTATGCATACTTGACTGCTCGAGCTTGTAAGTCCACCGGAGCGCCTGACAACACTGCTGCCGGGAGTGTCTCGCCTGGTTCGCTACCATCTTGAACCCTTCTCGGTACAGGCGAGTATACAGATGTGCCATGGTCGATATGAACTGAATAGTCTGGTTGATTCCGAGGATGATATGTGTCGGGTGTCTTCTCCGATATCACCATAGAAGATGAATCCTCTGTGGTCTGCACAGCCGCTTGTGAAGCATCATTCGAATCTGCTTTGTCCCATTTCGAGGTTGATGTCGTGAAGCATCGCGATGGGCGGATGGCAACGTTGGCAGCTCGTACGAGCCGCAACGAACTTTGTGGGCGCATGAAGGACATTATGATTTGCTGCAGAACGTGGATGTGTGTCCTTGGCCTTCGTGAGTATGCTGCGACATTCTCGAAGTGAGGGTGCTGGCGAGTAGAGCCGAAAAAGGTTTAGCGTCCGAAGCTTCAACTTCAGCGCAGGAACACCTCAACCCGTAACTTGAAGAACAGTGATCAGAACTACATTCAACCAGCTCGCTCGACTTGTACGTTTGTCTCTGAAGCACTCTCGTATACGGTACTTGGGAATACTGACAGGCGCAAAGTGTCAAGATGTCGTTCATCATTCGCAGAAGTCTTTCCACCCTTGTTCCCCCCAAGGTAAGAATCGCGAAATATGTTGCTATGGACTTTGCCATACTAATTGTTCTCAGGTCGCCAACCCTGCGGTAAGTCTCTAGCCAAGCGATTTATCAATATATATAGCACGATCTCCTCATAGCTTCCACCGATCCACGAAATTCTCTTACGTTCGAAGTCGATAGTGTATTTGAAGGAAAATTCCGGACGTGACTGATTGTTTGTTAGGGTCTTGGTGCTGCCAAAGATGCTGTGCGCATGGCAAGAATAGCCAAGTTTTACGAGAGGCTACCGAAAGGTGCAGGACCAGACAGAGCCACAGGTGGTCCTATTGGCTGGTACCAAGCGAAGTACTTTGGCAAGAACCCTTCAGCAGCTCGTGAGTCACCCTTATCATGAAGAGAGAATGAACAGATGGTTCCAGCTTTATAGCTAGGCAGTTCTAGCTGAATCTCGGAGAACCAACTTGACTGACTCGATTTGCAGCGATCTGGCATGTTATTTTCAGTTTGATGGCTCTGGGTTACAGTTTCGAATATTACCACCACCTGAGTAAGCACAACGTTCCCCCTCCCTAGCAAAGAAACCGCTAAACAATGGCTAGGACACCACAAGAACAATGTTCATTAGATGGTGGAAATCGCTGCGCCGGGTATTGTGTTCAACACTGTACATAAGTGATCATAGATATATGGCCGATTGAAATCCAACATGCCCTCCCTGTGGGGGGCTTATGATCTGTTCTGTTCTGTATCTCCTCAAAGGGACATACCCAAGTACACTTATTCCACAAACTGACCATTTCACCAACATCACGAGGTTTTGATGTTATTTTGAGCGGAATTCGAGGTGGATGTCGGGCATCGAAGGCACACTCATATCTTCTACAGCAAGGCCGGCAAAGTTGTTTACGACTACTGAGGTTGCAAGTGCCAGCTGGAGGTGAGCTGTGGTCGAACGGTATGGCTTTCAACAGGCCATTCAGCCGGTCACAAGCCAGCTAATATCAAATTCTCGGCCCGGAACTTTACAACTCTCTTGCTTGAATGTGCCCAATTTTCGAAGAATGCCATTGTTGAATGAGACATGACTACGCGTACTAGCCCATATGCACAACCCTACCTATGACAAGCTTATTCGGCATCTTATGCGCTCGCCTTATTGAACTTCGACTAGACTCTGTAAGATAAACGCAGACTACCATCACAGCTTTCAAGTGAAACGTTGTTGTCGCGGCACTCCGTATATCGCGTGACGTCCAAGTTATGAAAATAACCTAATCGCGGCAATGACACTTCAGTTGCCCAAATCCGGATCACTAGGCCTGCCAAGGAAAACTGATAGTCCGATCTTCGTCAACTCCTGTCGCGCCATCCGCAGCTGCGACTCGAACACTTCTAATCACCTGCGCTTCTGTATTTATCTCGAATACAGGCCAGTGCCAAGGGGCATAAAAGAGAAGAGAAGAGACTTGGATCGCCCTTGATCAGAGACAAAGGCAGCGGGCGCCGATCGCGACTAACACCATACCTGCATCCTTCCAGAACTTCTCCACCTTTCTGACTACTCAGCAATCGTGGCTAGACTTGTTCTCTAACCAGTACGTCTACCTATCTCGCACCAACAACTTATCGGCAGTGCCAAACAGGACTCTGACAGCTGGTGCCAATCAGATAGGCAAATTGTTATGGCAGAGTCGAGTATTCAAGATGCGGTGATTCAATCTCAGTCGGTGGGCGATGCCACGCCTTCCGACGTTCCTGCGACCACACCTCAATCGATCACTGTTCCAGGGGATGCAGGAGAGAAGGTAGCTGGAAAAGAGAATGGAGTCCACCTAATCGCACAGTCATCTGCTCAGGAAGAACATAGCCTCGAGGATGGCACTGCACGATCCGATACCGATACAAGTCGCGCCGAAGGCAGCAATGGCGATGCGAAGTCAGCGGATGCCCACCCTGTGAAGAAGTTTGCTACCACCAAACCTATCAGTTTTGCCAAATACTCTGTACCGAAAGTAATCGCTGCAAATGCAGCGAAAGTGTCTATCGAGAAAGGTAGGCTAGGTTACCATTTACTCTACGCCAAACCCAAGCTGACGGTGTAGTTCCTGTCCCCAACACCTCAGTGTCTCAGCCTCTGTTAGCTGGTCGTCCCCGCCTGGTTGCAAAGACTACTAGTTCATTACAGCAGAAGATCAAGCCATTTCGAGCTGCTGCTCCCGACCCAATGCAGGTCTGGAACAAGAACAGAGGTAAGTTCTTGAATAAAACCATATTATAGCTATTAATTCTTGCAAGCAACGCCACAACCGAGTACTAAGAACCTCACCGACGAAGAACTAAAGCAACAATATGGCATACACCTAACCTCTCGGCTGCAGACAGATAGTGAAGGCAAGGAGGCCAAGTGGGCGGACATAGATGAGGACGATGAGGACGATTGGGCCCCCGAGACAATCGAGTGGGGAGATGGAACGAAGACCACAGTCAATCCAGCCGACGCAGGTCCTTTACCCAAGTCGGCCTCAAACTCGAAACCTACAACACCTGCTATAGAAATTCCAAAGTCCGCAGTCGAGTTGAAGCCATCGGCATCCTTCTCCACTTCTATCGGTCCTAATGCGACCGTGTTGAAGCTCGGAGCAAGTGCTGAACGACAACAAGCTCAAAAAGCTGCACAACAACCGAAAGGTTCCAACGAAAAGTCACCACTACTCTCTTCCAAAAGCACACCCGCACCGGTTCCTTCGAAGTCACCTTGGGCGAAACTTCCTCCTGTAGACAAAGTATCTCCAATAGAGATCAATCCGCAAACTTCAGCACTACCACCTACTCGATACTTTTCCAACGATGCCCGTCAGCAACCATCCGACATATCTGGACTATCTCAAGCGAAGGAAATATCCGCTGATGATTTCAGTCGTGGTTGGAGAGATGCGTCATCTGCTCAACCCAGAGAGCTTTTCATGCCAGGTTCTGGCCGATATGAGTCGGTGCCGGAGAGCCGACGACGCATGTCACGAAATGACCAAGGCTTCCGTGCATCGGCGGTCTTGCAACGACCAGGACAAGTGGATCCTCGTGCTCCCGAACCATCTGCAGCATTTCAAACTCATAGAACAAGCACGGATGTCGTGCGACGCCGGGCTTCTTCAACCATCTCTGGGGAAAGTGGTCAGATGGCAAGAAGAATGTCTGTCAAGTCTGGCGAAGCTGCCGCTGTCTTCAACGAGACAGCCATCATAGAAGACGATGATGTGCCTCAGAGTACGACGGACCAAACACCTCAGGGAACCACGCCAGCTTATCAAGCTAGAAGTGGTGACTACATTAGTGGGCCTGGTCAGACAGATGCTGAGATTCAAGCACAACGAGCTCAACAGCGAGAATTAATGAAAGAGCAGGCTGAACTGGCTAGAAAGCGGAGACAAGAAGAAGAAGCCAGATTGGAAGCTGAGAAGCAAGAGCGGATTCGACAAAAATTGCTCTCGTTAGGTCCTGATCCGAAGATTGCCAAAGCTGAAGAAGAGGCGAAAGCAAAAGCTGAAGCTGAAGCCAAAGCTGAGGAGGAGGGAGCTGCGAAGCATGCAGAGGAACGGACGCCCGAATTGCAGAGTGCAAAGACAGCAACGGATGTGGTTGCAACTACACCCCCTAAACCACCGCAGCCTACAGCTACCGGTGAGCCTCAACAGTATGGCATGATGAAGGTGCATCCTCTTGATACAGTGAAGAAGTCTACACCATCTCTCGCTCAACAGCCACCTGCTGCAAAACCGCTTGGGGATGTGCAAAACCTACAGCCTGCGATTGAAGACATTTCTCCAGAACCACCTATTAGCAATGGTGCGAAAGCTGATTCTGACTCTGGTCGTGCGACTTCAGATGCGGCATCTATTCCAGAACCAATCCCACGAACGAACCGACCTGTCGCAGAAGTTCGTGCCAGCTGGGGCCGTAATGACCACCGATCACCACCTGCGGGTAACCTGTGGGGTGTCCCGAACAATAAAGCTCTTGGGAACGGAACTTTTGACCATACCCTGGCAGGCTACACCGCGCAAGGCCTTTCATCGCGAGCATCTTCCACAGGTCAGGGTTGGATGAATGGTAAAACGCCTACTGTTGGTCAGTCGCCTCAATTGGGTCACATCAATCAACATGTGCCAGAGACCAGATCACAAACCCTGCAAAACATGACATCGCCTGAGTCGTTGCCCTTGTCCATGAACAGCGAGGTCGACTCGATGTTGCCAGTCCGACCTCCTGCACCTATTGGACCTCCACAAGCGCAGCACCAGCAACCTGCAGTACAAGCCCCTCATCACCACATGGTCAACGGTTATCAGTCAAGTCCTAGCATACCGAATGCTGCTGTTGCTGGTTGGAATAACTTCCACAACGTGGCAAGAGTCCAGGAACGTGCCGAGGCGGATCAGTACCAGCGAGAGCTGACAGCTAGACGAGAGGAAGAGAAGCGTACCGGGGTGCGGCAACAAGCCAACTACAGTTTTAATGAAACGTTCAAGCAGGTCCAACTTGGCCAGCAGCCAGATCAACGACATGTGAATAACGTTGCTCAAATCAACATGCCACCACCTCCACCGAGTATTTTCGGAGCAGTAGGCTCTCTGCCGCCAACGCCTGTGCCGCCAAATCGTGGCTCACGATTCTTCCCACCACAAGTGAATGGCTTGCCCTCACAAGAACGTCGCGCAGTGACATACAGTCACATCGAAGTGCCAAGATCTCCGTCACCTCCACCGGCTGAAGAATATTTGAGTCCTCACCCTGTCTATGAATTGATTTCACCTAAGCCAATCATTCGCCTGCCACCAGAAAAGGCAGTTGTCAAGTTACCACCAGCCAAACCACCGACTCCACCTGTAACTGCATCTGCGCCTGCGTCTGCACCCGCACCTGCACCTTTACAACCAGTTTTACCTGCGCAACCTCCACAACCATTGACTTGGGCTGCTAGAGTATCCATGCCACCACCAAAACCTCCTGTCGTCGCTCCCCTTCGAGCTGTATCGACACCAATCGTTCAGAATCCCTCGTGGCAAGAGCGATTTAATGGATTGCTCGGTACCAACCCGCACAGAAAGCCTTCCGATGCCAATTCATCTTCACAATCTTCTCAAACTCCTCATCAGTCTCAACCTGCGCTGGCAGTCACTTCTGTGACTAAGGAACCATTAGATGTCTTGCTAGCAGGTTTAGCAGCCGTGTCGCTGCCACAAAGTACCGAAACTATCCTTGTCGATAATGACAAATTCAATACCAAGGATGTTGAAGACGAGGAAGACCTTTTCGAAGATCGCGAAGCTGGCTCTCTACCCATCCTCAACTTTCCTACTGACGCGCCTGGTCTCACATGGCCACGACCCATCGGTGCTCGAATTATGCCTACACCGCCCGATAGTCAAAGTGCCTTCATCTTCCTTGGCTCACATTGGAAAGAAGACAAGTATCCCAAACAACAATTTGCTATCGTTCGAGTGCCAGGAAGTGAAAAGAGTATCAAGAAAGATCTACCATTGAAGACATCAGGACCGAACAATATTCATGACAACCACCGACCTCAATTCCGTCACCCTAGCAGTTCAACGTTCAGAAGAAACAATCGAGGTGGAAAGGTTCGACCTGCTGCTCCTGTTAAGGCACAGTAAGCAACCTTCACCTTCACATGCAACGATACTTGCAGCATCGGTAGTGCACCTAGCTGTGAGTCGAAGCATATGTCATACAAAAACAACCTCAACAAACGATTAATTAGTGTTTCAATACAGAAGGATAACATGGGTTACGGTCTTAGTACAGTATTCAAGCATAAGGATTGATTTCATACTGTGGCCACTCAAGTATCTGAACAGGAAGCTTTGTATTATGCAATGCTCGAATGGAATTAATATTGTATTACAAAATGTTCAATATTACTATGACCGTCAGTAAATTGATCACCCGATAGCTCACGAGTGAAGTGTTGTGGCAACCGCATCGTGCTTAGCCCTTGCTTATCTTCATACTCTGGCTTGTGAAACACCTTTCCATTCAGCGCCACCGAAATTATCATTCACTCACTCCATTCTTAAATAAATGTAAACCGTTCGTTCCTCACTGATAGAATGAATAATTAGATTTATATTGGATCTTTGCACGACATATTATCTTCTACATAACTAATCAATAACCAGTCACTCTAGGACCAATTACCGTATGCCACCTTGAAGCTCACATCGCCACACACTATCGTGTAAGTTGCTCGTTAATCAACCAACCAACACGCCTGAGAAGTTCCAGTTGCCAGAACCCGCCAACTCCTCACCACCTCACCAGCTCAAACCTGCGAAACAACCTCAACCTCTCCACCGTCCTAAGTCTATCCGGCACAGGCCTAGAATCCCAATAAACATACTCCCCCTCCTCCATCAACCCTTTCAAATACGCCAACCCGGCGCCCAAAATCAGACACGGCGTCCTCTGCTCATGCTCGTCCATAACCACGAATTCTACTTCATCCCCCGTCACGCATTCGTTTGAGATCATGGACAGCATTGTCAGGGCTGTGGTGGGGATGCCGGCATAGTCGATTATTGAGTCTTCTATGCCGAGGGTTCGGGCGCCGGAAGCGGAGATCTTGTTTGTGAAGGATGTGTTGAGGAATTCGATACGGAAGCGGATGCGTTGGGAGGGCATGGGGTATGTTATCCAGGTTTGAATGTTGGTGGATGATGGGGTGTAGGGGGAGGAGAGATTGTTGTTGGATTTGGTTTGTTGTGGGTTGTCATTCGAACTGACTTGTGGGATTGATTCGCGACTTCGTGGATTTTCTTGCTCACGAGACTCTTTGACGCGCTGGGATGGTCGAGGCTTTTCGTATCTTTCAGACGGTGAAGGGATCTGGGAGTGATAAGAGGGCTTGGTTTCGGGGCCAGCAGTTGCGTTTTGAGTCCATGGTGCTGTATTGCGTCTTGGAGGCAGTGGGAGCGAGCGCTCGAAGTAGGACTGATCTCCCGATTGGTGTCTGATCAACGACTCGGGAGTCTCTGTACGTTTTGAGGATTCCACAGGCGACATCGAAACGGAATTTTTTGGTTGTACTGTGTCTTTCTCGATAGATGTGATATCGTCTGATTTCAAACCTACACTAGACATGGCAAGTTGGAGTTCAGCATGTTCTCTGTCACCCAACGTGTCTGTCGAGGCAGTTGTTGGTGAGAATTGTGGCGTGGTTGTGTGGGCATTCAAGTCTGCCGATTGCGATGCTGCTGCCGCCGGTGCAGACCTATTTGCCATTAATATAGTGCTCTCGATTTTATCGTCAACTGTAGTGGATTGTGACTTCACTACGAAGGATTGTGGTGCAGCTGGTTGACTCTTAGATTTCGAGAATATTGATGTGAAGCCTGATGTAACATCTGTTTTCGATACTTTACCTGTTCTCCAAAATGTACGTTTCGTCTTCCCTTCGCTGGGTGACTTCGTGCGACCTCTCTTGTCGGCTTGCGAATCACCTTCGTCAGTTCGTGGTATGCCATCCGTGGACTCATATGGAGGTGGTGCAGTGTCAGGAACAGCCAGATCACCTAGAGGTGGTATCAGTTGCCGTGATTGAGTTTCGTTTTGAGTACTTGAGAGCTCCGTTGTGTCGGAAGCCGTATGAGCTCGTAGTGGAGCTGATGGTCTTGTCGTTGCAAACATGTTGTCATCTCCTGTCTCGGCAGGCTCAAGCACCCCTGGCTCTGTCCGAGCGTGTTCCAAAACTGGAAGACCAGTATCTGTGACAGCATCTCCCAAGAGATTCTGCTCCTGGCGTGCTCTGATCCGAGCCCGTTCTTCATCGACATTGTGCCGTACCGACTTCGTCAGGTTGTTCAATCTGTTTCTATGAGCTAAGCTATATGACCTTTTACCTCCGGTTGTTGGACTTCACCTTCATTAGCACTGTTGGAGAAAGATTTCCAAGAACTTACATGTCAATAACCTGCACCAATATACTCACAGCACTTATCAAACCTCCAATCTGGGACTGCAGCTCGGCAATAACAGCTCCATTCCACAGAAACTTTGTTCTAGTCCAGAACTTGGTAGGCGTTTTCTTAAAGTTGACAATCCGTTTGTCCAAATCATCCATTACCATTCCTGCTGTTTCCAGGTTCTGAGTCAGGGCTTGCCAGAAGTCTTCGTCAAGGTTTTTTCGACTGCCTTCATCTTGCGTCTCAAGCCATTTGGATATACGTTGGACAGCGATGCGAAAGCTGTTGCATTGGGTGGCCACCGTTCTAATACTGAGGGCTGCCATCTCGTATGCTTCGGCAATCTCATACAGTTCTTTGATTGTATGACCCAGTGATCTCGCAATGCCAAGTGAGGCATTCACAAGCGCCATGACAGTCACAGGTTCTACCATGGTTGAATCTGCTACAAGAGCAAGAAAGCTCGTAATGAGAGAGGGGTTCTGAAAGACATTATGGATTTTTTTGAGTCTTCGGCTAGCGATTCAGCCTTCAGCTGCAAGCGAGCCAGCTTGACAACGTTAGTTGGTACCTTGCAGAGCGATATGCAGTGCTGTTGGTGCTTGAATCAGGCTACAAGATTGACAGGGAAGAAACGACTCGGGAGAAATTTAGATGACAAGACCGAATCCGTCATTCGTTTACTGTAGTATTTAAACGGGATACTTTGCACAGCTTCCGGAGCGGCTGAGGAAACCATGAATGCAACTTGATCCATCGAAGGCTGGTGGTTACTTGATAAGTTGCAAGACCGGCCGCCGATTTTGTCCAGATTAGGGCTACCGTAAGACCATGTGGATCTTGTGCTTTAGCGAGGAACGTGGTGTTGATCAAGAAAGTTCACATCCCCAAGCTAGAGAGGTGTGTGGCCAAATTCTCGGCCGAGCATCCGTTCAGAACGGGTCATTTTGATTTGTGGTCTACTGGCAGGGATGTGGCTAAGCTTACATGTGTTGAGAAAGAAGAGAGGAACAGTCATGTAGACGCGAATTGAAGTGCTGCACGAACAGACACAAAAGTACAACTCTTTGGTGTATTGTAGATTCGATCACTTCAACCGTCGTACGTCTTCCCTCTTCAAATCGTTTACAACCATATACCGTCCTATACTTATCCACCCATGTCGAAACCATATCATTTGACTTTTATGGCCATTAACCATTGCGTCCCTGGCCTTCAAGTACCTTCCAATATCGTTTATGAACACAACGCGATCCCCTTTCGCACCCTTACTGGCCCCTCGATGTCGCGAGCCTGTCTTCTTCCCACTTGCGCCTGCAATAATGTCGGTGATGATACCCGTGAAGTATGTCGGTAGAATATCAAGGATGAAAGCGTACTTGCGAATAATATTGACCGAGGTGAGAGAATATAGCACGATAGGACAAGCGTAGCCGCTGTGGTTTCGCATAAGATTTGAGAGAAACAGGCGTGCGCCACTAATCAATGCGATATGGTTGGGATGAGAGGAAACACCATGGTTGTCAAACGTGATGAGGACATCTATCGTGGCTCCAGGTCCGTTCTCGGTCTTGATCTTCTTGACTTTGTTCTTGCCCTTCTCAATGGAATCTTGTACGATTGCGTCTGGCGCAAAGGCTTGCGCAAGCACATTAGCTATGTCCTTCTCTGCCCAGTGCTCTTTCATGCCATCTTTGAACTTGCTGGGATCGTCGAGGACCAGCACATCTGCAGTCTGACGCAAGCCTAGCTTGACAGCGGCTGCTTCAAGCTCAAGGCGTCTTGTCTCACCCAGACCATCAGCGTTTCCAGTGCTAAGACAAAGGATCTTGACGTGGTTTCCTAGAGCAGGCTTCGTAAGTGCAAGGAGGGTTGGCGAAAAGAACATGGATTCATCGTCGGGATGCGCTATCAGGAGAACGATTTTCTTATTCTGTAGTAGTGCCGGAGGAGGTGGAGGTGGTGCTATAGTCGTGTTGATGTGCCATATTGCGAAGATGAGCACAGGTACTAGCAGTACGTAGAATGTCAGTGGTGAATCCATACGAGTTTGCACTCTCGAATTGGCTGTGCGATGCGCTAGAGTAATGCTGGGTTCATGCTGGAACACCCGTGTTACTAGTTGCTCATGATTTTAGGAACAGACAGAGCCGCATGATCCTCGTGAAAACGAAATTACACATTCAAGAAAAAGTTCAAACTGGAAAACAAGTATCGAGCGAGATGTTACAAGCAACCACTTTGCCGGATCTTTAGTTGAAACTCAATAAAAATCCCTACTAATAATGCTAGGAATACTCCAGGCCGAAACGAGAGGTACGCAATGTTCCATCTCCAAAGAGGGATGTCTGTATAAATGTGTGGGATGCCGGCCAAGCATCTACAGTACTGTATCAATAACAAAACAGGATGAGATGTGAACATTGACAAGATGATATGTGTCTAATTGTGCTAGTTTGTGCTCGCGATGCTATCCTTTGAGCTTAATGTTCAGGTACACAGACCAAACAATTTCCCTGGGTATCATAACTATATCCTACCAACGCCTTGCTAAAATCAAGTTTCGTGAAGTGTGTGATTCGGACCTTCGCATAGCAACCGCTCACCGATCTACGGTATGTTGGTGTACCGCGATACAGGGTCGGCAGTTCTGCTCTCGTCCAGGTCTTCTGTCATCTGGGTGTCACCACCATCACCATGCCCGTTGTGCGAGTCGACTGCAGCTTCCCACAGACTGACCGACATGTCTTCAGGTAGATCAAGATCCTTGTCCCTTGCCAGCTCTTCCGCCCAGACACGTGTTTGTAAAATCCTGTGGATCCTCGACTGGTCCGGTCGCCCTTGTGATCGAAGTATAGCCGCATTTACATCTTTAGCCACCTCTATTTTCAAGCTGGGATCGATCAGTTCCCACAGAGGACCAAAGGAAGTCGGTTGGTCTCTTCGAGCCTGAGGACTTTCCCAAGCCTCTTTCGGAACAATCAGTAGTGCCATTGCTCGTTCCAGATCAACTTTGAATTTCTCACTCTGGGGTGCATACGGTGCGAGGTTTTGTTGCGCAAATTGTATTGCGGTGCCTACAAGCTGCGGCTTTTCCGCCTCGGAAGCAGTGAATATCTTCTTGATGTGCTCGATCAGTTGTAACCGTAAGAGTGAGAAATGGAGTGCTTTATCGTTGTCGAGTAACTAGAAACTTCCATTAGCAGACGCCAAGAGAAAGAGGTCTTTGGAGGTATGTCAAATGAATATGTAGATCAGACTGAGGACTGAAGGTGATTGATTTCATCAAAGCTTCGAAAAGCTATGCGTGGTGCATGAAAATCAATATTATCATCATACTAATGTTCAGGAAGAAAAGAGAGGGTTATCGTACCTGTGGATTTATTTCGTTAATTTCCTCAATCGCAGTTTGTAAATCCCCACGATATATGGCATCTTTTATGCTCACTCTTTCTGTAATGCAGCTGTCATCTGGTCTGACTTCAATGTTGGCTTCTTCTGCGAATTGAGCAGCAGCAGCAGGATATCCTTCTTTTATGAGAAAGTCCATCACCAAAGTGTTGATATCCCTGAAGACAGTCTTAGCATTGTCGTCTTCCAAGTCGAGATGAATGAAAGAGGTCTGCCATTACGGTCAGAAAGCAAAAAAATTGTTCTCGTCAAATTTTTTCAGAGAGATTCCCATTTGCAAAGGTGCATCTTGTAACAGGTTACTAGGAATTAGAGCTACCACATACTGCTTCGGAAGATTGAGGTTTTCCATGGTCCGTTCGAACGTGGTTGGCGGGGAATGGACGTGCCCCGACGATGCTGCTAGAGTTGTCTTGTACACGATTAGAGGATGTAAAGACATTGTCAAACGGCTTACCATGATGGCTGCCGCGGACAGGAATTTCTGTGTTTTGTAACACCCATAAACGTGGATAGGCTCAGACAGACCAGCTGTGAGAGTGTACAAAACCTAACAGGTACAGGTTGCAGAGTGAATGAATATCTGCAGCTCCAAGAAACCTAGCTAGAGACGCTAATGGAAAATGCTTGGCATGAATTGTGACTTCATCCACTGCTTTGAGATGCCTTACCCTAGCGACCCCTTATGGACATCTATGATAACACACAATCACACTTTCATACCTCACATGAGTGATCAACAGACGATAGTAGGTATTTTCACAGTGGCAAAACAGTAGAGAGTTGGTAAAACTGTGTGTTTAATACTCAGGAGCTCGCAGATTTCGCCTGCACAGCGTAGACCTTCTTGATCTCTTCGCAAACAGCTCTCGTGACCTCGGCGGTGTTGGCCGAACCCCCCAAATCTCTTGTTACGATGCCGTTTTCACACACAGTTTCCATACATTGGAGCAGGACTTCGGCAGCTTGTTTCTCTCCGAGCCAGCTGAGCATTTCAGCAGCAGTCCAAAACGTCGCTACGGGATTAGCTATACCCTTGCCAGTGATGTCAAAGGCGGAACCATGGATTGGCTCGAACATGCTGGGATTCTTGCGAGTTGGGTCAAGATTCGAGGTTGGTGCTATGCCAATTGAACCGGCCAGAGCGGCCGCAAGATCCGATAGAATATCCGCATGCTTACACCATTAGCGATCATTCAAGGGGTTGCGCAGATAGATCCACTTACCAAGTTTGTTGCCACAATGGTGTCCAACGAGCGAGGCTGCAACACCATGCGACAAGTCATTGCATCCACAAGCATCTTCTCAGTTTTTACTTCCGGGAAGTCTTTGGCAACATCTGCCGCGACCTCATCCCACATGACCATACCATTCCTCTGTGCGTTGCTCTTGGTGACGACAGTCAGGTGTTTTCTTGGTCGACTAGCCGCTATTTCATATGCAAACCTGATCAATCTTTCCACAGCGTGCCGTGTGAAAATAGACACCTCGGTTGCAACTTCCCATGGCATGCCACGGTGCGATCTACCTCCCTGTCCAGCATACTCTCCTTCACTGTTCTCACGAACAATGACCCAGTCGAGATCACCAGTGGATGCATTCCGTAATGGGGATTGAGTTCCTTTCAAGATCTTGGTTGGTCGAACATTGGCATACTGCTGGAATGGCTGGCAGATCGCTAGTCGAAGTCCCCAAAGTGATATGTGGTCAGGAACATCTGGAGAGGGTGTTAGTATTCGTTCTCCGTATCTCGAACACCGATACTAACCTGGCGCTCCAACAGCTCCAAACAAGATAGCATCGTGCTTGCGTAGCTTCTCCAGGCCACCATCAGGTATATATTTGCCAGTAGTCTTGTAGGTTTCGGAACTCCAGTCGTAGTCTTCGAATGTCATATCGAAAGTGCCATCTGCAGCACTTAGAGCCTTCAAGACTTCCACACCAGCTGAGATGACCTCTGGGCCAATGCCGTCGGCTGGCATGCAAGCTATGCTGTGGGTTCGGCGTTCACTGACTGTAGTGGGTGACATTTTGATAGTTTCTGGAGATTGAAAATATAGAAGAGAACGACTGAACAAGTTCTTGTAAAGGAATGGGCTCATATAAAAACTTCTAAACACTACACTGCTGCCGGGCGAGGACGGGCAAGGGCCGAATGACGGAGCGCTTAAACGAAACTCCGGACGTCATGATTCGATTGACGGCAGTAAAGCCGACGATATATCGCTATAGACAGCTTCGAAGACGAGTAGAAGCTTGTTCCAAGGCGAAACACGACATGTAGACTTGTGGGCTCGTGTGAACGAATAATCTCGACACATCATGGGCAGGACAGTCGACACAAAATACAAGGCCGGGTGGGTGGTCGTCACTGTCGGCATCGTAAGCAAGTTGCATAGCTCGAATCGTCGTGAGTGTATGCGACCCCTTTATGCTAAGGCCTCAACACTAGGATCAAGAAAACAATCGCAATTCATGTGGACGCGAAGATAGTTGAGCACTGGATGGGATGAGATGTAACGGCTTAAAAGAAACGTTGTCGTGAGGGCGATGGAAGTAACTGGAGGCAATATGGCGCTAACAGGCTGGGCGGCGAGTATTAGGTCTACTGTTATTTTAGAACCATTATCTCCTTTTATTTTGCTCAGGCCGACAGAGGCATAGAAGCAGTATCAATTGATCTGTGCAGAAGCCGTGAAGTCATAGGTCGTCGTGTACTCTGTATAGTTGTTTGGTCTACTGTTCTACCTGCTCCGGCTGTTGTTCATCGTGCCGCCTGCTTGCAGGAGAATGTCAATGGCGCCAATAGGTGTCGGCAACACCTTGTTTATATGCTGATGGTTTCCGTCCTCATGATTCCAGGTGAGTGGCACTGGATTTTCTTCTCCCACAGAACATTCGATGAGATAGCAAGCCTTCGTTCAGGCCCGAATAAGCATCGTTTTTATTCCGCAAATATCCACCTCCACTTACTGTGGTTGTCCACGTCATTCGAACCAGATCCGAAAGATATTGCTCACTTGTCCATTACTGCTCCAAACAGGGAGGTATTTCCAGCGGATTGGAATTGTACAAAAAACGTTCGGCAACTTCTAAAGGATATTTAGTAGCATGGCGATACAACCTCTCAGCGGCGCAAAACACCTGCGACAAATGCTTAACGATCCCAACAAAATCGTCGTCGCTCCCGGAGTATTCGATGGATTGACAGCGAGGCTAGCTTTATCTGTTGGCTTCGATGCACTTTACATGGCAAGCTGCCTAATTGATAGCAACCATGGATATGCTGACCAGAACAGACTGGAGCGGGGACTTCCATATCGAGGCTTGGATGGGCAGATCTTGGACTTGCAACACTCAATGATATGGTAGGCAACGCCAGCATGATAGCATCGCTGAATCCATCTGTGCCTCTTATAGCCGATGCCGACACTGGTTACGGTGGCCCAGTAATGGTGAGCCGTACCGTAATGCAATATGCACGCGCTGGAGTTGCGGCCCTGCACATCGAGGATCAGGTACAGCAAAAACGCTGTGGCCATTTACTGGGCAAACAGTTGGTCGATCGCGAAACGTATTACGCCAGGCTCCGTTCTGCGGTGAAGACTCGCAACGACATCGGATCTGATATGCTGATCATCGCCCGTACTGATGCCCGACAATCTTACGGCTTCGATGAAGCGGTTGCCAGATTACAAGGAGCTGTTGACATTGGTGTGGACGTGGTGTTCTTCGAAGCCATGGCCTCGGAAGAGGAGGCTGCTCGAGTTTGCGAGATCTTCAAGGGTACACCTTGCTTCTTGAATATGGTGCCAGGGGGTACAACACCCAACATAAGCGTGCAGAGGGCAAAGGACTTGGGGTTCAGGATCATGATTCATCCAGTCATCTGCATTGAGCCTATTATCAACGCTGTCCGAAACGAGCTCGAGACACTGCACCGGACCGGCTCGTGTAGCGAGCAGATTTCCGCCGCAGGTGTCAAGAATGCCTTCAACCTAGCAGGGCTGCAAGAATGCATTGCTCTCGACCAGGTAGCGGGCGGAAATGCATATGCTGGTGTCGGAGAATAAAAGGCTATCAAAGTCTAGAACTTTCATACATTCGGGAACCTGAATAATTACTACATGCATCAGGTGAGTTCTAAATTTGCTAACCAATGCTCTCCCAGGATACACAGCGGATTCCATCAATCAAAACATCGAATTCCACTCCCTGACAGGGCTATTTATAAATTTGAGAACTCTAGTATCCACTGGACAGGATATAGTGTCACATGACGGCATATCGTACACAGTGCAACTAAAGCTGTCAACGACTTGACTTAAAGCTTCATCACCTTTAGTGGCCATGAAATGGAGTGCTTACCTCAACTCATATTCTCCTTCTCATCCTCATAAACGTTCTCAAGGATGCGATTGCCATTTCGCTGTCCTAATTCGGACGTTGCAATAATGCCTATCAAGCATTCTTAACTGCTCCGCACTTTGATGCTTACGACCTCACATCCAGTCTATAGCCCATCATCACCATCATCATTACTGTGACACTCGTTCAAGCGCAGGTATTAGTTCATTTGTGTTTTTCTCCTCAAGCTATCTAACAGGTAAGCGTTGTACAAAATCCACTCCGGGTTTGGAGTCATACAACCATGAAACTATCAGTCCTGCTCGCAACGCCGTTTTGGTCGTTGGGATCCGCCCTTTGGCCAGTCCCATCGCAATACAGCCATGGCAGTGAAGTGCTATGGATAGATCAAAATGTGCAGGTCAGGTATAATCAAGCTGGGCAGATGGAGCTAGAAGAATCGAGGTGGCATTATGGGGGTGCTGATGTCGTATTCAACAACGAGGACGATACAGTCACCGCGAACACAACGCAGCAGATCATTAACACGGCTGTTCAGAGAACACTTCGAACTATCCTCCAGCAGAACTTTGTACCCTGGAAGTTCAACCCTAGGAATTCAGATTACGAGCCTTCTTGCACAAACCAGCAATTCATCAGCAGTATCACATTGCAGCAGAACATGGCGGACCCAGCAGACATTGTCAAGCCGTCATCTGTCATTGACGAGAGCTACATCTTGTCTGTGGCTAGCTCCGGAGAGGTTACTGTCACTGCGAATACCTCGATAGGTCTATCCTATGGCCTGACGACGTTTTCTCAGCTATTTTTTCAGCATAGTATCAACGGGTCATATACAAAGCTTGCGCCAGTCACGATTTCAGACGCGCCGAAGTTCGCCTACAGGAGTCTGAACCTAGACACATCTCGTAACTACTTCTCCGTGGCTGATATCAAGCGTACACTTGATGCGATGGCATTCACCAAGATGAACCGCTTTCATTGGCACGTTACCGACGCTCAATCATGGCCACTAGTCATACCAGCACTGCCAGAACTTGCGACTACCGGTGCATATGCTCCAGGCTTGGTGTACTCCCCGAATGATGTTGCAGAAATCATGCAATACGGCAACAATTTAGGGATCGAAACTGCAATAGAGATTGACATGCCTGGGCACACATCCTCGATTGCATTCTCTCATCCAGAACTCATTACGGCCTTCAACACGCATCCGTTCAGCGCTCATTGTGCCGAGCCGCCGTGTGGTTCGTTGAAGCTGAACAGCTCCGCGGTGACCTCTTTTCTCAACACCATGTTCGATGATCTTTTCCCGAGAATTGCCACGTACTCCTCCTACTTCCACAGTGGTGGGGATGAGGTCAATGTGAATGCATATTTGCTAGACGAGACTGTCCGCTCAAACGACACAGCAGTCCTTCAACCACTGATGCAGAAATTCATCGATCATGTACATGGCAAGATTCGAGATGCTGGACTTACGCCAGTTGTGTGGGAAGAAATGCTGCTGAAGTGGAACCTGACTATGGGTAACGACGTGCTCGTGAATTGCTGGTTGTCCGACGAGTCCGTGGTACAAACGGTAGCGAAGGGCAAGCGTGCAATTGTGGGGAACTATAACAACTGGGTAAGCTCTACTCCTTCACAGAATCCCTCCCTATACTCATTTTGACCACTGCTAACACATCCAATAGTATCTTGACTGCGGACAGGGAGACTGGTTTGACTACTACTCGAATGTCTCGGCTCAATATTATCCTTATGACGATTACTGCAGCCCTAGAAAAAACTGGCGTCTTGTCTACTCTCTCGACCCCTTGGCTTCAATTCCGGCTAATCTGACACACCTCATTGCTGGTGGTGAGGTGCATGTATGGACTGAACAGATAGACTCTGTGAACTTGGACAAGCAGGCATGGCCACGCGCAGCAGCAGCAGCAGAAGTTTTGTGGAGTGGTGCGAAGGACCCAATAACAGGGCAGAATCGAAGCCAAATTGACGCGTCACCACGGTTAAGTGAATTCAGAGAAAGATTGGTTGCTCGCGGAGTGCTTGCTGAGCCTATTCAAATGCCTTTCTGTACTCAAGATGGATCCAATTGCTATTTAGCGGTATGACCATGAATTATAAGAGAAATACGGAGTGTCCGGTCAAAGACAATACATCGATATACTTGGTAAAACCGGCAGGGGCGCGTGTTAGAGACTAGTCTTGACAAGGCCTAGCTTGGTTGTCGCGTTCTAGCGTTTCATCGTCTTCACTTCATTCTCGAGGTATTTTCTTATTCTGGTGGCTTACCATTGACCACCTTGCAAGTCGTTCTCTACTCTGCATACAGTAGTCACCCTCTTCGCTGTCGATCAAATCGTTTGACTTGAACCTTGGATGTACTATATCCTCTCCAGCTTGTGTCAGAGATTGGATTCTCGGGATATGCTCCGGTGACGACAACTTGAACTGTTCCTAGCTTCATTATAGCTGGAAGACATACTGCTTTTAATGTCTTGATAATGACCGAAACAAGCCTTTTGAAAGAGTCGAAGCAGTACTCAACAGATTCGGAGTTCAAAGTTCACTATTCACCGCCATGGGCTGATGTGAGCATTATCGGGGTTGCAGGTTCATCAGGTTCCGGCAAAACTTCCCTTGCTATTGAAGTGGTCAAGACTCTCGATCTACCTTGGGTTATCATATTATCCATTGTGCGCGTATAATTTGGTTTGAGCGAGCTAGGACTGACCTTATCAAGGACTCGTTCTACAAATCTCTCACACCAGAAGAGAACCGGTTAGCACATGCTAACGAGTTCGACCTTGACTCTCCACAATCGATAGATTTTGATCTTCTCTATCAATGTCTCAGTGACTTGAAGCAAGGGTAAGTGTTCATTCGTGCTTTCTGAAAAAGATGGTCAGACCTTGGCATACATGGCAGACATTGCTCTGTAGCGAGGTCAAGCCTTGAGTCTCGGCCGACTCCGCTACGAGCCCTTGGAAGCTTCCTAAGACAGCTTTGTTGCTCGAGGTCACGTTGTCCAAGGTCTGACCGCTAGCCCTCCTATGCGCATTTGGAGCTGACCCTGAAGCAGGAAACGAACAGACATACCCGTCTACTCCTTCGAGAAGCATCAACGTCTTGAGAAGACTATCTCGCTGTACTCACCTCATGTTATTGTTCTGGAGGGCATTATAGCCCTCCATGACCCTCGCATCCTGGATATGCTGGATTTGAAAGTCTACATGGAAGCAGACGCAGATGTCTGTTTATCAAGACGAATCGTCCGTGATGTTCGAGAGCGAGGCCGCACCATAGAAGGTACAATCAAACAATGGTTCTCATCTGTTAAACCAGCCTTCGTTAGGTACGTTGAGCCGCAGAGAGAGGTGGCGGACCTAATTGTACCCCGAGGTATGATGAACAAAATGGCGATTACGATGATTGTCGGACAGTTAAGACAGATCCTCAAACAAAAATCTGCTAAGCACAGGGCGGACCTTGAAAGGCTAGGTAAAGGAGTCGAAGACCAACCTCTGTCAGACAAGGTCATTCTGCTCGAGGATAAGCCTCAGGTCAAAGGAATTGGTACACTTCTACGCAACCCGGCAACAACGTCCACAGAATTCATATTCTATCTGGATCGGCTCACAGCATTGTTGGTTGAAAAGGCGCTCGATTGTCACAATTTCTTGCCTCACAAGGTTATCACGCCACAGCGTGATTCTTACAGTGGGCTGAAAGACGCGGGAAAAGTATCAGCCATTGTAGTTCTACGAGGTGGAGGGTGCATGGAAACAGGACTCAAACGAACAGTTCCAGATTGCCTGACCGGTAGGCTCCTGATCCAGTCGAACATCCGGACTGGAGAGCCTGAGCTGCATTACCTCAAACTCTTTCCTGATATTGATCAGCATGAGACGGTGCTCATACTGGATCCGCAGATGTCCAGCGGTGGCGCAGCACTGATGGCTGTGAAGGTGTTGGTAGATCATGGTGTTGCTGAGAAGAGGATTGTGTTTGTGACATTCATGGCCGGGAAGAGAGGCGTGAACAGGTTGACTAGTGTTTTCCCAGGAATCAAAGTGGTCGCTGGTGAGATTCTGGACGAATATGAGAGGCGTTGGGTTGAAGACAAATATTTTGGTTGCTAGTCTTGCAGAAAATCATTGGAAACCTTCAGCACCAGGTAGTAGCTTTGGCACATCAAGAACCTTAGCCTTCCATACGGCATACATGCTTAAGAAGTGCTAACTGAAATGATCAATCTGATCACATCAGCTTCAAGCTCACAATTATTTTCATTTTATCATGCACGTTCCGATGGTTACATATCATAGAAAAGATTTTGTTGCTAGTCGAGTCTTGTGAAACAATTGTTAGTGGCAGCCACAGCACGGAAAAAGGATCAGACCACGTGACACTTTGACCGCAGGCGGACGTACTGCGCGTCACGTCCGTCGCAGTAAGTGTATTATGGATTCACATTAATCACAGTCCAAGTACTACGAAACTGCCTTCATTTCCTATACCAAGTCAACCACCGCTCCTAGCGCTCTGTATCATCCCACAGCATTAGAAGGATTCCAATCTTAACCGCATAGCAAGTTACTTCACTCTTCTCCACCCAATCTGTCTTGCCAAAATGGTACGTGTATTTCACAGTCCTATTTCTTGGACGCTGTCTCAAAACACTCTTTTAACGCAAGTGTACAGTCTCAATCACTGCGCATAGTCCCTTCGGGAACTCATCCTACTACGACTACCAACACACAGACCTCAAAATTTACACCGACAACGTCCATTGCCCGTGGTGCTCCATCTGTTCCAGGTCTTCCAGATACCTTACGATTATCCCAACAGACTGAATCCTCTAAACCACAATTAACATCAGCCCACCCTCTCGAATCCCGACTCACGCAATGGCAAGCAACCCAGCAAAACCTCCAGCAGACCATGCTGAGGCGAACATTTGGCATTGCGCTTCCTTTAAGGATGTCTATGGAACAGCATCTCGTTGCACAGAGTGATAGCTTCAGACCAAGCGCACTTGGAGCGCCGAGCAGAGTGCATGATGATATCTTGAAGGGACGTGATACAAGTCTGGACTGGGAGGATATTTACGCTGGACAGGACGGGCTTAGAGGAATCGTGAATGCAGGTGGTGATGGGCAGGGTGCTGGCTGGACCGAAGAGATGGAGACGAAGATTGGAATGGGCAAGTGGTAGATACAGTCCCCCGACGACACAGAACTCGCGAAAACTGTAAGCATATCATGGAATTGGGAATATGGCATGGCGCAAGAAGGCATTGACAGAAGGCAATCCTGATCGAAAGACTGGACGACGTTGGGGCTCTCAGTACAATCTCTTGGCTTGCTTTCTGTGCTGGGAGCTGTCTGTACTTCGTGTGGCAATAAGTCGACTAGTGAGAAGTCTCTAATCGGGGTTGTTCACGAAAGCTCATATCATGGTTGTACGACTAAGGGAAGCAGTGCTGCAATGCATGAACGCACGGCTTGTACCAGTTTTTGCCTGCACTTGACGTTGGCTTAGCTCAGGTCCTTGCTTTCTATTCAAGAGGACCCCTATGATAGCCCTACTACTGCTCCTGCCCTAATCCATCGAATAGACAATCACACTTCAGCCTAATGTCTGTTCTGTTGTTCTTGCCTGCCACGCGAAGTTCTTGCTCTGAACTGACTGAACCGGAGATCTTGGTATCTACATTCGTTGCACTCTAATAACGGACAGATCAACACTAAAACCAAAAGCACAATCATGGTGCCTCAACCGAATCTTAGTCCAAATTCCGAGGGCACCAATTTCCTCTGAGGTATCTCGTCCGGCTTCATCGTATCACGAAACCCTGTCTTCCTCGTCCAGATAGTCGTCTCCTTGACACATGGACTCGGCACTTCATGGTACCCTGCAATGATTTGAAAAGTAACACTTTCAAGCTGTCCTCTGTGTAGAGCGGTCACTTTAATCTTCCAATTCTCAATGATTCTTGCACAACTACCACCGAAGGGTGAGTGTGACACGAGGCTGCGGAATTGTGGTTGTTCAACCACACTCATGGCTTTCGTGACTAGCACTTCGACTCCGCAATCTTTGGATGTCTCACAATCTGCTCCTACAGAGCTCGAGAGAGTACTGGGAGCTGCCCTGCCACTTCTCCAAGCATCCTCCACTACCGGTCCGTCGAATCTTTCGCTATCTCTGGCAAACCCTACTATCAAAGGGTCAAGATATCCTGCTTCAAGCTCTGTAAGCGTTCCTTGAGCTCGGAAGTTTGCGCTGCGCTTCGAATAATCCAGCTCTACCCTCTCCAACCCTGGCAAACTTGTCCACGGGATTCGGTTTGTGAAAAGTGGTGGAGAACAGAACCTCAGTACACGTACATCATCCAGAAGATATCCAACCCGACAAGGAGACAGGATACGGAGTCGTGCTAGAATCCTCCACTGTGTACACGCCGTAGTAAATACGAGCTCGCCCTTGAATGCCCGCCGCTCATGTCGCAGAGCTAGGGCTGCAAGAGTCCTACTCACGCGGGATAGAGTGCTGCATGGAAGTCCGTCAATTGCTAGCGTGCCTCGAATGACACGATCGAGGACTGCCAGAGACCATGGTTCGTAACAATGTCTGATGATGGTATCGAGGATCTCGGTGGGGAGGTCTTCGAGGGAGCGGAGAGCCATGTCTCACCACTACTTCGGATATTTGTCGATACCAGTTGCTGTCTTTTCATATGGTCGTTCGTTGGGTAGCGTGGTGATTTTAATCAGGATACAACATAAACCTCATGCAGGGCGCCTTCAATCCGTAGCTCCCGCGGGCGTTGAATTTCAAAGATTGGTCTCTGCTCTCTCTATACGACTGCTCTGTGCAAAAGGTGAACATGGAACTCAACACGACACAACCTCTCTGTACGTATGTAGATACACAGGGATCTTGGTCACATCACAGTTGTATCATCCGAATCAGAGCATTCGTTGCCAGAGTTGACCAACTCGATTACTCCGTGTCTATATCGTGAAAGGTCAAGGACCTTTTGCTGATCAGGGACCTCCAAGCTTCGAAAGCAACTGTTCAATATAGTACAACTAAGCTGCATGTACATACACACAAATAGCACCACGGCACATGACCTGTACCAGTACTGCATCGTCATCAAGTCAGTGACTCTGGAACCAACAGAATGAGCTCCACAACCTCTCCTCCACCCCATGCGGGGAAAACAGTCGTTGACCGAAGTCTCCACAGTATCTACTTGTATTTGTACTATAGCTCGGCTCAAGCCTTCTGAGCGAGGCTCGAGAAGACACTTATAATATAGCCTTCGCGGAGCAAACAGTATGACTTAATGACTGATCTCGGCGAGCTACTATAGTGTCTACGGACAAAAACCTGTCTGGACCTTCCAGCAAACATGTAGACGGAGGGGGAAGGCTGCCACCGCGTAGTAATTTGATAAGGTGAAAGCTCAGTGGGTATCTTCATATAGTATCTACGAGTACTCTGCAGTCCCTCTGCGATGTCGCAAGTAGTACAGCAAGGGAGTGGGGTTCCACAAGGATATCATCATGTATGTATGAGTAGTATGTACATACGTACAGTAGCTGTGTTAATCCAATTCCGCAATATCGAACATCCTTACAAATACTCGGCTTTGGCAATCCGGTGTTTGGGGCCATTTAGCCGTCGTCAGTGGCATTATAAATCCCGTACATAAACACAAACTTACCGGTTTTACGTATTCGGAGTATGCTGGTGGAGGAGCATCGGCACAGTCTTACATTGACCTGAGCATCGTCACTGATAGACCGGAGGACAGTCAAGGCACGTACAGGGCCTAACGCTAATCGAACCAACACTACTTCAAAGTCTCAGTCTTGACGTACAGCCCTCACACATTCGGATCCGTCATCTCTCAACTTCACCTCACCACGTACACACCCACCCACACCCACCCACACCCACCCACACCCACCCACACCCACCCCAAAGATGTCACCCCAACCACCCGCCCCCCTAAAGATAGGCATAATAGGAGGCGGCCTAGGCGGTCTCGCCTGCGCCCTCTCCCTCTCCCGCTCCGGCTGCACCGTAACCGTTCTCGAAGCAGCCCCCGAACTCGCCGAAATAGGCGCCGGCATCCAAATGTTCGGCAATATATCGCGGTTCCTGATCCGGACGGGCGTCGACCAGATTATTGGGGAGAACTTGGTGCTTTGTGATGAGGTTCGGACTTGGGGGTATGTTTATGGACAGGAGGGGAAGGGAGGAGAGGATGGGATGTTGACGGCGAGATTGGATGTTAGGAGGGTGGTGAGGGATCAGGGGGTTCGTGGGGGGGTTGAAAGGCGGGAACATTTACCTGCTGGACTAGTGGAGGGGGCTAGACGGTCTGGGGTGGACCTTGTTACTGGGTTTAGGGTGGGGGAGTTGAGACAGGAGAAGGAGGGTGGGGGAGGGAGGGTTGAGGTGGCGGGTGAGAGTGGGGAGAAACGGGTTTTCGATCTCGTGATTGGAGCGGATGGGATCAAGAGTTTTGTCAGACGGTGTGTGTTTCCTGATCTCAAACCTGTGGCTGCGAGTAACATCGCTGCTTATCGCACTGTGTTGCCGTATGAGGAGGTCTTTGACAAGATTCCTGAGGCTAGGAGTCGCATTGGGTATACGATGGATTTGTGGACTGGGCCTGGTGGGTATATCTTGTTGTATCCGTTGAGTGGGGGGCGGGAATTGAATGTTGTTACAGCTTATGAACAGACGAGGCCCGTGACTGAGTTGGAGGAGGTTGATGTGCGAGAATTTAGGGATCATTATAAGGGGTGGGATCCGTTTATTTTGAAGGTGCTGGATTTGGTGAAGGAGACGAAGAGGTGGCCTTTGCTTGTTGTTCCGCCCACGAAGAAGTGGAGTAACAAGGAGGGAAATGTGGTGTTGATGGGAGATGCTATTCATGGGATGCAGAACCATATGGTGAGTTTTGACACTGATTGCTGTTGCGGTTCTCTAAATATTGAGGTTTGTAACTATGCTAACGTTATCTCAAATAGGCCCAAGGTGCAGCAACAGCAATGGAAGATGGGATCTTCCTCGGTCGTGTCGTGAGCGAAGTCATTCGTGGTACTATCACTCTTCCCACCGCTATCGAACTCTATGAAAAGAAACGTATCCCTCGAGCCTTTCACAAAGCTCAGTCTGCATTCACTCAAGGCGAACTTTACTCCCTCAGAGGCACCGAGATGACCGAACGGGATCAAGCCACTTTTGCTGAGGTGAAGCTCTGGGATCGTCGTCCCGGAAGAGTGATGGAAATGCCACCTACATATCGAACGCCTCAGATCTTCTCGAGTCCGTGGACTGTGCCGAGCATCTTGAATTATGATGCCGAAGGTGATGCAGATTTTGCTGTTGATGAGTGGTTGATGAACCAAGGTGATGTTGATCAGAAGACTTTCGTGAGCAAAGGTTTGAGAGCGAAGTGGTGGAGTGCTGTTCATGATAATGGTGTTGAGAGGTGGGATCAGACAAAAGCGAAGCTGTGAATGGCGTCTGTCGTGAGGCTGATGTTCATGCTATCTGCGCTTCGAGGTTGACTGTGCTATTTGATGACTACTTGGAATAGAGACGGCGACTGTGTAATGGCAGAAACGGTTTCTGCCTTGAGTGTACATGCATAGTCAGGCGGGCATGCCGTTGTCTGCAGGCCATAACGCTGTTTCCCTGTCGGGTAGATATATGGTGACGATGATGTTATCGAGAAAAAGATTGTGGTCCTTTGAGGGCTGCTTGTTCTCAATAGACTTCTTGTCTGCTTGATGGATCAAAGTTTGAATGGATCTACTGTCGACTTTGATACTGTACGGTGCTCAGGTGGTGTGAAACCCTAGCCTTGCATTTCAACGTCACCATCTACCTCAACAGGGTGAGCATGACCATTCTGTTGAGATAGCACAGTGCGATCAACGATAGGACTGTTAGCCATCGAATGGCTTTGTCTCTGTGTGTTTGGTGTGCTTGGTCCATTGCTGGCTCCGTTCATGTGAGTATGGCTGTGATGCTGCTGAGCCATCATCGATGCAATCGACCGTTGTCCGTTAGTATTTGCGGCACCCACAGCGTCACCATCAGTAGCCTCACCGTCTTCAATGACTCCTGCTGGGCCATTCGAAGTATCAGTGGTAACTTTCTTCTCCTTGATCTGTTTATAAGTCATAGTTCTTGGAACTGTATCAGAGAGAAACTGAAGGTTGTCAAACTTCGCGACTGCCGCAGCTTCACCATGCATATGTTAGACACCATGAATGCAGAAAAGAAGCCATCATGATAAAGACTTACCGACGTCCTTGTAGGCTATGTTTCTTCGTGGTTTCGAATCCGATTTAGCTACATTGTGGGCTTGTTCCGTAAGATAGCGCAAGAATTCTTCCTATCAGGTTCAGGGACGTGTTAGCGAGATCGCTTCCGGTATGGAAATGAGTAAGACGCATAAAGGGGCTCATACCGTTGCTACTGATATGGCGAAAGCGGCGCCGTTGGAGCACTGTGCAATGTCCTCGTCTTGGGCGATGATTTTCTTGACTCGAGCCACTTGAGTTTTGTTAGCGAAACGAAAACGGCGGCCGAGAACGCGTACATGGTAGGGCTGAAGTTCCTGAAATTTCTTCTGGTCGAGGCATGGGCGTTGTGTTATAAGGCATGTTTATTGTCACATAGAATTACGCGTTATCCAACGCGTTGGTGATGTTTCTATTAGATGTGGTATGGTATATGTAATCGTCCTATAATCCTGGTTGACCTCGAAGTGGTTGTCCCAAAGTGGAAAGGTGGCATCTGGAATCGCATCGGCTGGTTCAACCACAAAGACTGCAGGTGATGCCTCTGGGATCAATACACCCTCCACATTCGCTTCAATACTCATCTGTGTCTCTTTACTCGGTTGTATGCGTGTTGTTAGCATGTTGACGACACAAATGTTATGAACCAACAATCATCTACGTCCAGCGCACGCCCTCAAGTTCGGCCGTCGCTATCTGCTAGGACAATCTCCAGACGATATTCAGCACTCAATGAACTCGAAGATGGCTCTTCAACGGGTCCACCACTTGTCGATAGTGTCATTACTCAAGAGCTAGCACAGATCAAGAGATATGAAGATTTCACTACAATCGATTGGGTCCAGGATGCAGCCAGGGAACAGATTAGAAGACGAACAAGGCGAAAAGATGCGACGCCCTTCTTCCAACGAGATGGCACTTGGGCATGGCGTCGAAAACTCTGGGAGTCGTACGATGCTGCTCAAGCATGGGTTGTGGTAACACTGGTGGCCATCGTCATCGGACTTATTGCGGCTGCTTTGAACATTGTGACTGAATATCTGGCCGATTTGAAGATGGGATATTGCACAACTGCGTGGTACTTAAATGAAGATTTCTGTTGCTACGGCGCTGAGAATGGTTGCGAGGAATGGAGAAGATGGTCTTCGTACGGCTTCGCGAACTACTTGATTTACATTATCATGGCGACCTTATTTGCAGCAACAGCATCATATCTGGTCAAGGAATATGCCCCTTACGCTGCAGGTTCAGGCATTTCCGAGATCAAGTGTATCATCGGCGGCTTTGTTATGAAAGGATTCCTTGGATTCTGGACGCTCGTTATCAAGGCGATATGTCTGCCACTCGCTATTGCTTCAGGTCTATCAGTAGGCAAGGAAGGCCCTAGCGTCCACTATGCTACATGTGTTGGCAACGTCATCTCCCGTTTCTTCGACAAGTACAAACAAAGTGCTTCAAAAACTCGAGAAATTCTAACAGCCAGCTCAGGCACTGGTGTGGCAGTTGCTTTCGGCAGTCCTATAGGCGGTGTTCTCTTCTCTCTGGAAGAAATGTCATCCCACTTTCCTCTGCAGACCCTCTGGAGGAGCTACTTCTGTGCTCTTGTTGCTACAGCCGTCCTTGCAGCCATGAATCCTTTCCGCACCGGTCAGCTTGTCATGTTTAGTGTCAAATATGACCGTGGCTGGCACTTCTTCGAGGTCGTATTCTATATCATTCTTGGCATATTCGGTGGTGTATACGGTGCCTTGATGATCAAAGGTCACTTAGCTGTACAGTCGTTTCGCAAAAAATATCTAGCGAAGTATGCCATCCCAGAAGCTGTCATTTTAGCTGGTGTCACAGCTCTCTTCTGCTATCCCAACCTCTTCCTTCGCGTCGATATGACTGAAATGATGCAAATTCTCTTCCGAGAGTGCGAGGGCGATTACGACTACCACGGTCTTTGCGAACCAGGACAGCGTCTCTCGAATGTTATTTCCCTCCTGGCCGCTACTCTGCTCCGTTGTGGCTTTGTTGCCCTCTCCTATGGCTGCAAAGTCCCTGCCGGCATCTTTGTGCCTTCCATGGCAATTGGCGCCTCATTCGGCCGTATGGTGGGCATACTCGTTGAGTGGCTACACGCCTCTTTTCCGGATAGTGCCTTCTTTTCTGCATGCCAACCTGATGTCCCGTGTATCACTCCCGGAACATATGCCTTCCTCGGCGCTGGCGCTGCACTCTCTGGAATCATGCACCTTACCATCTCTGTAACAGTAATCATGTTCGAACTCACCGGAGCACTGACATATATTCTTCCAACCATGATCGTGATCGGTGTCACAAAAGCGGTTGGTGACCGTCTTGCCAAAGCTGGCATTGCAGACATTATGATCCAGTTCAATGGCTACCCTTTCCTTGATTCGAAGGAAGAACACAATTTCGGCGTTCCTGCCTCACAAGTCATGACTTCGAGTACGTCCCTCAAAATGCTCCCTGCCACAGGCTTGGAAGTGAAAGTCGCACAAAAGCTTCTCAACAACACAAATTATTCTGGCTTTCCCATTGTCGAAGAACCAAATGGCTCAAAAATTCTAATTGGCTATATCGGCCGTGTCGAGCTGGCGTATGCACTAAACAAAATGCGTCAACAAACCTCTTTTGCTCCTGACGCACGCATCTCGTTCATCAGACTCGACGTCGAAGACACCGAATCTCCGATGACTCCTTCCACAACGACAAGCGCCACACCCATCGACAACACAATGCGTCAGACCGTCGATTGTAGCGCTTACGTCGATACCGCACCAATCACCGTGCATCCACGACTACCTCTCGAAACAACAATGGACCTGTTCCAGAAAATGGGTCCTAAAGTCATCCTGGTCGAACATCACGGCCGCCTCGAAGGACTCATCACCGTGAAGGACTGTCTACGATACCAAGCACGAATCGAAGCGTTAGAGCATAGCAGTCACAACCGTGCGAATGACGACTCCTCCGACAGCAGACAAACTTTCGTGTGGCAGATCCTGCAAGGCACGACAGAATGGATCGCAGACAAATTAAACGGCCTATCGAGAGGACGATTAAGATTATCGCCACGCTTCAATAGAATTGGTGAACGCACGGGTGAATGGGCGAGGGTATCGGAGCGCGAACCTGGTCCGGAGGATGAGTATCTGCATGAGAACGATATCTTGGATGGGACGGAGGAGATGATGGATAGGGACGGACAAGGTAGACATCATCATAGTCGTGGAATAGATAGTGTTGAGATGGATGTTAGATAGCTGTGCCTACTGGACTAGACTGGGAGGGGGCGGTGTTGTAACTGAAGAATTTAGATTATGAATATACGACATTTAGAAGTTTGGTAAAAGTCTGTCTATTCTTGTACTGCTATATATTTACAGTAGGCGCCTTTCCTTCCTGGTTCGTCTGAATGAGTTCTAAAACATCTTAACGCCTTCCACATACTATATTCCTCCTCAATCCACTCTTTCTCACATAGACAGAATCTTATCTACCACGTACAGTAAACAGTGCACACATTCGTGAACATTTATACAACGAGCCACTTCGAGAAGAACCAACGGATGTACTGTACTATAGCACAAAATGCTATACCATATTACATGTGAGTAACAATCCCGCATCGTCAGGCAGAGTAGAGGTGGGACACAATCACACGTATATAAATACCAGAAACTATTCATTCAATTGCTTGGTTAAGCATTTCAAAAGTATTGTCATTGGCCTCGTTCGTGGGTATAGTATTACAATTCATCCTTGTTGCCAGATGACAGGAGTTTCAATCACCGGAAGGTACTATAAACAATAACAGCAAAAGGTTTCGTGATTCGTTAAATGGATACAGTACATCGACCTCAAAGCCAACGCCGACGTACGGTAGACAAGGCTATTTCGTATATCCGCCACCAACACCGACATCATCATCGCTGGATACCACCGCATCTACACTCCCTTACACTCCTCTTCAGTTCAGCATTCTCAGCCAGTAACCTGTAGTTTTCCTGCTCCAGCTTCATAACCTGTGCTTTGTAGTGCTCGATGTTCCCACTCGGATACCTATCTTTCTGTGCAATTTTGCTTTCGTCGATGTTACTGCTGTTCAGTCGTTCCTCTAGAACACCCGTGACTTCCTGACCTTCGTTCACATCGGTCAGTTGCTGTCCTTTACTGCCCGGTCTTGAAGTACTCGTGCTCTGGCTGCTGGATGTATCTGGTCGGAATCTGCTGCGGAGTGATAGACCGCCACCGTGCTGACTGTTTGAAGATGATTTCGGTCGTGCGTTTTCGTCGTTGCCGGGAGATGCGCGGTTTTGCGCTTGCTCTGGGTTTTGCTCGGATAGTATGCCTGCAAGACCTGGACGAGAACGATTCTTTCGACTGAAGGATCGGCCGAGGCTGGGTAGGAGTTTTGGTGCGTCGCGTTCTCGTAGACTGCCTGTCATGTGTGCGAAACTCATGATTGTTTTTGCGGGTGCTTCGCGAGTTGTGTTTGCACGAGTCAAACCGGAAATCAATTTTGATGGTGAGAGAGAGCGTTTCTTCGCTTCATGCTCGATCCGTAAAGAGTCGAGGATTGTTGAGGCAGCTGGTTCCATCTCGCAGATTTCTGCTATTATTCTGCGTGCTTTTTCAAGAGCACGAATTGCCAGTGTAGATGAAGGCGGTATTTGTGGGATCATAGTGTCAATGTACAGGCCATATCGTGATATTCGTTGCGCTGGTTCCATCAACAACGACGGTGCAAGTTGTACAGAAGTAGCATCGTCGCTGAAGAATTGATCGAGGTTGGAAGAAATCTGGGAGTGTAGGTCGAGGTAACTACGGTATGGGACTGGGAATTTCGGAAAATGGTTGAGGAGAACTTTTGCAAAAGCATAGACACCTATCGGGTCTTTGGCTTGAGGAGCTACGGTAGATTGTTGAACAGGTGATTGTTCAATATAAGCCAAGGCGTTGTCCTCCGTAGACTGTAGCACTGATTCAACATCGTCAAGAAAGGCAATATTGAGGTCTCTGATTTGGTCGAGGAGAGAGGGGAATTGAAGCATCGCATTGATAGTCTTTTGAGATTTGGAGGAAGAGAACTTGTTCGAGATGGATTTCGCAGTACGGCCTTGAGAGGTCACGAGATCGAGGAGGTCTTGTAGGCGAGTAAGATAACGGTCTTCTGTGTCCACAAACTCACACATCTTGAAGCGTAGTGTTTCCAATTGTTCCGTATTCTGTTTGTGAGTTGCAGTGATCTGTTTTTTTGTAATGGACGATGGAGAGCGTTGATGTCCACTTGGCACTCGCTTGGATGGTGTGTTGAACCGGGCAAACGTCGACTGATTCTGATTTGGGTCTGGCGGAAGGTAAGACGGTCGAGTTTTTCGGATGGAAGAGATGGGCCGTATTGGCGCAGGTGGTGTGGTAGGTCGATCTTTAGAGAAAGGTTTGAGAGCTTCAATGATCTCGTCGGCGTTTATGACCCTGCTCATCTTGCAAGCGATCTGGGCTGCGTGTGTTTGACCCCATTTTAGTCCTGGACCGTGTTGTAGATTCTCATCTGTGATGGCATTCTTTACTTCTGTAGGCACCTCTGAAAAGTATCTGCAAAGCGCAAATGCAATGGCTCGGCAGACATCGTCTCGCTGTTTATCGTCGGGCAACTTATGCACGGCGGAATAGTAACTGCTGCTTGGTGCGACGGAGAATGCGGCGAAACTTTTGAAGCCGGCCGCGCTCAATATTGTTGTTCTAACTCTTGACGTTGAGCTCAGAGTGCCCACAGCTTGGACTGGCCAATAGAATATCAGTATTCGAGGGAGATACGGAGGGTCTTCGGCATAGTAAATAGTTGGACGATCGACAGAGGTGATGATGGTTGATAGTTGTGCGAGGTTTCCAGATTTTGACATCGTCGCTGGATGTAGCTGTTTGTCATGCAACAGTTTTGCTCTTCTATTTCGCCCAGCCCCGTTCAACCAACAGGTTTGGCGAGTGGACAGCGCACGGATCGTAGAGCTGCTCAAGCGGTTTCAGAAAAGGCCATCAACGAGGATGTTCGAATCATGAAGCAGGTCCTATACGGGTGAGGTATGATGCAGCATACGGATCGTGGATAGACACATGTAGTATATGCAGAATCAGTGGGTTGTATCAAACAATAGATGTTGTAAATGTGGATGTGATGGAGCGGAAGACTTGTTGATGTTTTTCCTGATTCGAAACAGCCAAACTTAAACTGAGGCGCTAAAATCGCCTTGTTTCATCCACATGCAATATCCTAGTCCATTGTTCATCACCTTGACGTTGAGCTTCCAAATCCATCTTCATCGAATATCTACTGTGAACGTCGACCACATGCTGAAGGTTTGGGTTGCATCGTCAGCCGCATAACACGTAGCCATTGTCACCAACAGAGTGCTGAAAGCATGATCCGGCAGACTTGCACCTCCATGAACCTGCGTGATATCGCCTACGATCAAGAGCTTCGGGACAAGAAATACACTACGATGAACTGCAGGCTTATGATCTGAGTCTGCGGGAGGAACCGATGGCGAGTCGTTCAATCCACAGACCACGTTGCGGTGCCCTTGGATCTCGAGCATGAATGAGAGTCAACAATGGACTCGATCTGGCACAAACAAGCTCCGTTCCGAACACTTCTATGGGCGGAGACTGGCTCTTTGCCGATTTCATGTCCCTCAGAGTTTGAATGGTGACAAACAGGAAGGTAGGGTCCGGTATTTGCATTCTGCTTTAGAGCTTTTCATGTTGTCAAGGAGATGAGTCGTTGAGTCCAAGGGGATGTATTATTCCTGGTAATGGAAGCCCAATTTGCGCAAAAGGATCAGATCAAAGAAGTGGCTGAAGCTGTACGATAGTATAGTCACAACTGATCGTCTCCTTCAGTGTCGTATGAGCTGGTTGCTGGCAAGGTTGTCTCACATTGCTTCTTGGAGGAGAGCCATGATGCATTGAATTGTGTATGGGAGGACATGGCGGTGATGCTGGAAATGAGCGAGCAAGTTGGAGCGAGCTCTCCATACCCAGCTGACGCGTTGAATAAGCATTGAACATTGATACCTCCTATCCGAGCAGCAACAATTCGGCTGATAGCGTATCGCATGATCTCGAGAAGGAGCTGGACTTTCTACTGCAAGATGCACAGTTCAGCTCATACTATCACGTAAGGGCTCATATGGCGAGATAAGTAAGTATGTATGTCAGGTAAGAGTGCCATTCTTTTTGCGACGAGGAAAGAAATTGTCAAGCTCCAATGGTTCCCAATCATGTTTCAGTGCATATATGCTTGTCAGTTTTGCGTCTTCCTTGCATCTGTCGTTGTCACAAAGTCTCGTCTTCTCCTCATCACAACCCAGCGAGCTTTGTCGCAGAATCTTCAGCGGCTGATGAGTGTCGCCTTGCTGCGTGCACGTGATGTTGACAAAATACCACAAAGACGTCTGGTATAATTGCCATGTCTCTTTGCCATTCAGTATCACGGAAAGTCGAGTGGTCACGGTGATTGCACAGTGTTTCTCATCAAGACCACACGGCACCACTCTTGTTGACAAAAGCTGACCTGAAAACGTCAAAATACAATTCATTCGAACTGTCGACCATCAACCCTCTCCCCAGAGCAACAACGCTACCACCTCGACCAACGCGCTGCACCGTCGCTTGACCTTCCATCTCTGGGTCCTGCGCGTTTGCCTTGCGGACTACGCTAATGGCGACTAATCTTCAATTCCCGCTCAAACACCCTCACAATGCCCTCTTTCCGCCCATCTCGGCCCCACTTAGCGCGCTCTAGCGTCTACTTTGGCTGTGCAATGCAAAGGTATATGATTTACCACCCGCAAAATGTATCCCAATCTCAGCTCCCTAATGGGCTGCCAACTATGTGCTGCCGAACATCACGAAACATCATGCATATTCCTAGGGATGGGTCAAGATTCTTGACTAATGTCTCTTCTAGTTGGATGGTACATGCAGGCCATGGCTAGTGTTGTGGGTTAATAGTCAGAACGAGGGCTAAAGTACATGATCTGCAGTACTTGACGGTCGAGCTTGGGGAGGACATTTTTTTTTGGTGAATTCGCAGGGTGGCAGGACTGTGTCAGGAGATATGGATGCCTAACAGTATGTATCAGCACAATGGCAAACGCAACGCACTGTCCGATGTGAATCTTTTGCAACATCACGTGCGACGAAAGGCGACGACAATGTCATGGTTGACACTGCGCTCGAACCTTCTTTTCTTGCACCGCAGACAGACAGTCCAGCTAAACACCATTGACCAGTCTTTGGCCCACACTCCTCTACATGTCGATCAAGCTGAATACTTCCTCAGACATCCATAAAGACAGGTCTCAGATACTACCCAGCCTACGACAAACCATCGAAGCGCTCAGAATTATCACCTCTTATCAACAAACCCCGACAATAGATTTCTCAACACCATTCCACAAGATTCCGACTTTTGACACACTCGCAGCGACCACTGTCTCAATCTACACCATCACAACCGATCCTTCCAATCCAAGCAACCGATCCACATAATTACTCAATCAGAGACCACCTCGCATTCATACACACAATCATCCACCATCCTAACCACTCCCACCTATACACGCCATGTCTCAACCCAACAACACACCCACCATCAACTCAACAACCCAAACACAATCAAAACCCCTCTACGCAAGGCCCCAATACGGCTGCACTCTCTGCCCAACCTTCCAAACCGACCGTCGACGCATAACCCCTGCCAGCCAAAAATTAAAGCGCATGAGTTTGCAAATGCACGTCAATACAGTACATCCGGAGATGGCAGCACGATGGGGGGAGTTGGAGCGGAAGCTGCCGATGAAGGAGTATTTTGGGTCGCGTCGGCTGGGTGTAAGCAGGACGGGACAGCAGTCTGATAGCACGCTGCGGACGGGTAGTGGGAATGAGAAGGAGAAAGAAGAAGAAGATGGCAAAGTGGAGGAGGAAGAAGATCGCAAAGTGGAGGAGGAAGAGAAGGAAAAGGAGGAGGAGGCGGCCAATGTCAAGGACGTAGGTCGTGAGGAGGAGCCTGCAAATGTCGAAAACACTACTATTGAGCATTCATTTACTATCAATCCTTACCAAGAAGGGGGTGGTCAGGATAAGGAAGATTCAGTTTACCCACCTTTGTGTGAATGGTGAACATGTAGGACGGTACACAAAGATATGTGTGAGACTGAGAATGAGCTGAGCATGGTGTGATTGAGAACAAAGGGTCATGCCAGGGAATTAAAACATCGTGTGAAGGCCATGTTACATACTTGTAAATGACTATAAGGTTTTCGGCACGTATTTGTTCAAGCCTATCACCCCCATCTGCTGTGAGGGATCGTGGAAGATCTCCGAGCATGTGTCTTTGTGTTTCTCTTCTTCGTCCGGTCGATCAGGCCACGGACCTCCTCGAGGTATTCCGGGCTGACTTCAGCAGCCAGCGATAAAGGCGTGTATCTATGTTCTGTTGTATCACCCGGTAGTCCGCTGAGGGTTGGCCTTGTTTTGGCATTCGAGTTGGCTCCTTCTTCGAGGAGTGATCGTATGATCTCGATGTGGCCACGTTCCACCGCGATATGCAACAGCGTCCAGCCTCGACTATCCCACATCTCAATGCCACCCGTAGGCAGGTAGTAAGGCAGAAGTTGCTTGAAAGAACCAAGAACACCATGGTAGATAACAAGTTGCAACACTGACCAGTCGTCATGATGGGTAGGCTTCTGGTTCCTTGCTCTTTTCCTCTTCTGGAACGGGTCTAAGCCATATGCAACGAGCATTGATAGGTCCTCTGCTGCACCATAGATAGCGGCACGATGGACAACTCCCCAACCATAAGCATCATAGACGTCTTTATGAAGTAGGTGGAAATCTGGGTGTGACCAGAGGAGTTTGAGAAATTCTGAGGCTGGTAGATTAGGTTCTTGCCTCGACCAAAGATAAAACATAGGGGTCCAGCCCCAGACGTTGCGACACGAGAATGATGCACCAGCGCTGATCAGCAATCTCGCAATTTCCAGCTGGCGGTAATTGAGGGCAGCACCTAACGCAGTGGTGTCATGTTTGCCAAAGGTACTATCCACATGGACATTGCAATTTAGTAGAAGCTGGACAGCCGCTATGCTACCACTCTCGATGGCACAAGACATCGGTGTCAAGTTACCCAAGGTACGACTATGCTGAACGCCGTTGGTCTTGCCGATGATTTGTGACATGAGGTGGACATCGCCTGCTCTTGAAGCCACCATGATGTCCGAGTCATGTGAAACAATAATAGACTTAGTGGGCAGTGCACCCATCTGAAGCTGGTTGTACATCCCATTGAACAAGGTCAAGCCGAGATTAGCTGTATGTCCAGATTCCAAGGGCCTCCGATATGCAATAGCACTGGCGTGCGATCGTACAATTCGGAGTTCGGATTTGAGATCACCAATCTGGTCCGAAGTCAGGAGAGGCTGCGTGCGAGGAGGACTCATAGCCTTCGGTTCCTCCTTGAACTCTGATGAACCATTGTCGTAATCTGCATGGTGTGCATGTCGACAGCAATCTCGGAGCTCCAAGCGCTCAAATAGCCTTTCAAACCTCATTTGATCGAGTTTCCTGGTCTACATGAGCAACGAGCGTTAAGCAAAGCCGCAACCTTAAACTTACATGGAAACAAGCTGCAGGGCTAGATTGATAGACGTCTCGATCCTTGTTAGTCTCGTCATCAAGAATGCTATCTTCTTCTTTCCTAGGAAGCCCCGTCTCACACGGTTTGCGAAGGAAGGTGCCCGCACTTCTCCAGCGAAGGAATTTTCAATCTGTGCCAAAGCCCTCTGTGCGTGCCGGACATAGCGTGCAAGAAGGTGTGCATCTTCGTCCGTAAAGTAAGTGAGCCTTCGAGCGCCCCTGATCCGACGAACGAAGAGAGCAACTTCATCACAAAGAAGTGAATGGTGTAGGGCTGCCTCTTGCAGCTCTTTTGGCGCGTTCCAGATGGAATGGCAGATTTCAATGCCACTCTTTAGCAGTTTGAACAGTTCAGTCAAGGCAGTTGCTCCTCCGAGAGCTGTCCATTCCATAGTCTATCTTGTTGTGTGTTCTTCTTCGGAGTTAGAAGTAGTTGTACAGTCACTGCCAGACAAATGAAAGGAAGCTCATGGTGGATGTTCGAAATTACGGAGATACCTGGGACAAGGCGGGATATTGAAGATCTAAGGCAGTAGGTTGAGCACAGCCTCCATTGACAGAGACTCGCATCAGCCGCCTGTTGATCACCAGACCTTGTACAATGCTCATTCGATCAAGTTAAGCAGAATATCACAATCCGTATTCTGCTTGAGGCGGAGACGCTACTCCACACAGCAGTTCCCATTGGTTGTCTTTTCTCCTGGCAAGCACGTTCCCAGCTGTGCCCCACCATCACAAGGCAACAAACACTTGTCCAGATTTACGAATCTTGATCGACAAGTGTTGCGATCGATCCCAAAGCCTTTCGAAAGGTCTAGCACCGGATAACTTACGTACCCAGTCAATGTTTTAACAGGAGTTGACAGTTTCCTATTCGCCAAATTATCGAAACGTGTGAGCCTCACATATCTGGTCTCAACCTCTACTTAGAGCAAACACTCAACTCTGACTTCATCTCACTATCTCAAATTACAAAACCTCCGTCATCTAGCGGTCCAGATTTCAGACTACAAAGAAAATGCCCCCGAAGCCGCCGAAACCTGAACCCAAACCCAAACCTCGTCCACCGCCTCTAACACCTGGCGGTATTTAGGGCTTTCGGGTCTGCTCTAGACAAAGCAATTTGGAGGTTATCCTACTATTGTGCTGGAACGGTGGTTTTGACAGGCGATGGGCTACTACCCGAAGGGATAGACGTCAGGACGTTTTAGACCTCTCAACCAAGCAGTTGCGTCCACGACAATACAGCCCGCGCTCAATCTGAACGACGGTATGAAAAAAATTATTTATTGCTATGACCTGCATGAAATGCATGATAGCAGGTACATAGAGGTCCACTCCTGCACGTATGGGCTTACTTTTCTACGAGTGTACAACATGAGAATACAAGCTCAGCTGATGTCTCCTAGATAGCCGATGGCAACCAAGCTAGAGTACTGATCAACACATTTGGCAAGGAGACTCTACCAGGGTTTAATCCACATACAGAGGACCGTTCCGGCTATAGAACGTTCTCCTCAGGTTCTGTTTTGGTAATGCAGCTCCCGATTCATCTCTGGTCGCAAGTATCTGTACTATCAAATCGTCATCGACACGACTTTTCATGTCATGAACTATGATACCAGCTGTTAAAAAGGCTCCCTTGTACAAATCACGGATTGCACAAGTCAGGACTTGACAATTTGATTGTCTACCTACCTCCCAATACCCCCCAAAACCTCCCTAACCTCCTCATCTTCGGCGACCTTCCAAACCAACCTCCCACCACTAACCTTTTTCTCCCTCAACATACTCAACGCCTTCTCCGCCCTCTCCAGCATCGTCCCCCCTTCCACAATAACCTGATCATTCGGCTTGACAACACCCGTCTCCAGCGCCCAAGGCATGATTTCCGTCTGCAAAGTCTGTGCCAAAACCTTGTTATCCATCCAAAAGTGCGTCCTGACACCGCTTGGTACAACACCATCTTTCCAATCTGCGCATTTTTGAACGTCCATTTCGTATTCTGGTCGTACTCCGACGGCAGCGTCTTTCACGATGACGGGCAGTAGGATGGCGATCTTGCAGCCTCGGGCCTCGGCGATGAGGCTGCAGGGTTTGACACTGCCTTGGAGACTGCCGATGCAATCTAGGATATACCCGATCTCGCCACCGTCGTTCTTCACAAATTCTTTGATTCTGTCCACCACGTCCTCGCTACCTTTGTAATCAAAGCACATCTTCGCACCATATCCCCTCAACCGCTCATGATGGTTCTCGCCCGCAACAGCAATGACATTCTCATACCCATAATACTTCAGAATCTGCAACACATACATCCCACAACTCGAACTGCCACCCCATACCAAAATCCACTTCTTCCTCTTTCTCTCCCCATCACCATCACCATTACCCTCCACCTTCACCTCCACCTCCCCAGCCCGTGGCCCCTCATAACCAACAGGCTTCCCCACCCCCTTTTCCCAAGGCAATCCAAACCCAAACTCAAAAGTCAGTACATGCCACCCCGTAACAAAATTATTAGGCAACGTCACCGCCTCCCCCATCGTCTTCCCCACCGGCACTCTACCCAACAACTCCTCCGGCGCAACACAAATCAACTGATGCCCCTTTTCTTTCTGGTTCCGCCATACAAATCCAAAAACGTGGTCGCCTGGTTTATACCGTTTTGCGTCGGGACCGACGGCGAGGACTGTGCCTGCTACGCCGTCGCCGAGGATCTGCGGTGGAGTGACGAGGAGGTGCCCGTCGGATTGGTGTAGATCGAGGGGGGTGGAGGCGGTGTATTGGACTAGGAGTTTTATTTCGTTGGCTACGGGGGTGGGGGTTGGGACTTGGTGGACTTGGAGGGGGAAGCCGGGGGAGACGGTGACGATCGCTGGATGGTGGATTTGGGAGGACATGGTGGGCTGTCTGGGATGTGGGAAGGTGTTTGTTTGGGTGTGGTGTGTTCGATGGTGGTGGAAGAGAATGCTAGTTTGCTTGGGTTGGTCAGATGTTCTGCTATGCTTTGCTATTGTTGCAGTGCGATGGTGTTTGGGACGTTCGCCAAGGTTGAATTTGTTTTTCTTGCGTTTTGGTTGTTCGCTTTTGCAATATTGGAATGATTGTGTCAGGGGCATATGCCAGCTTTATATATCAATATGGGTCATGGGTATTGCTTAGACATGGCTTCACATGCGATAACGATTTCTAAGCATTTTCCGCATGTGAGAACAGATTTGAGGTCACTTGCATTTGTCAACCTCCATGGCCACGAAAAGCTCCGGATGGGACTGTGGTGTATTGAGTATGATTGGAATTGAGAGAGCCTTCAACTGTCGAAGCTAAGCCCTATGTGGAAGTCTTTGCTAGCGTGGCTGGACAGTATCTGATTGGGCGAATCACTGCCTCGATGGACGATGCTGATACCGAAAGAGAAGGTTTGCTTACAAACGGTAAACACACTGTTGTGTTGCAAGACAATGGTTGCCTTATCCTGTTTAACGAAACAGTATCTGGATGTAAAATGTTCCTCTATTTAGGTCCAAGGACCCTTTGGATAGCCAATAGCCGGTGGTTCGACCCACATATCAATGTCAGCTCTCATCTCTGGGAATCTGACGAAGAAAGCAGGGAGCATAGTAAAATTCTTCAGCTCAAACGCGAACTCCTTAAAGATCTTTGTTAAGCCACAAATCGAGCCTGTCTGATCACACTGCGCAGTTGCCTCATCCGCTAGAGGCCAGTAGAAATGGAAGTATTCCACAAAGCAGAATGAGAAATCACCATCAGACGTGTACCTTTCGTATTCAAAGACCAGTCGTTCTCGTAGTCCAGGCCAGACCAAAAAGTCAATCACAAGGGGATGCTGAATTTTCTCCTGAGCGGGTCGAGGCAAGAACCATGGTGGAACTTTGGCCTTATTTTCTTCTGTAGGATTTGCCCTCCAACGCATAGCGCAACCACAGATGTACATCAACGCAAGCCTCTGCGGCCTTGAAGTCCACTTGCCAAAGACACGCTGGTCGATAGATTGTAGAGCAAATAGAATAGGGTTTTGAGCAGCAGGTCCGATGATTTCCCACCCAAGGAGAATAGCTCTGGCCAATAAGCCTTCATCAAAGTCTAGAATCATCATAGGGTTTGCAAGAACTTGTGAAAATGCATCATCTGAAGTTTTCCACTTAAGCTGGTCAGGGGCGATTTCGAGGAAGCCTCCAGCTGGGGGTATTCGGCCAGTGAGTGGGGATGGGCACATGAAAGGATTGCCACTGCCGTACTGGAAGTACTCGAAGATGCCATTAATATCGATGTGGTTGAAACCAGCTGGGGTCGATGGCCGATAACCGTGAGTCTCGTACATGGCTTGAAGCCTTTGATCTTGTGGAGGTGTATGAAAAGGATGACTGCCGACTACAAGGCCGTCATTTTGGATGGGTTCAATTCCTGGAGATTGAGGTGGCAGACTCCCAACATGTGAGATTGACCCTCGAGGGTCATTGTTGTCTCTGACCGACACAGTGGAAGCTGAATCACGTCGGCTGCAAGCTGTCTTGGTCAGTCATCACGCTTGGCAGGATGTGCTCCACACTAACTTTCGTTCTCTCCAAGAGCTTCGTTGATGGCAAATCTCATCTTGACGAGAGCAGTTTGATATCGTCCATTCTCATCCCGGAGGTCACTGATGGTCCTGGTCAATTGAGCGATTTCTCCGTTCTTGTCACCGGACTCTAGACTGGCCAGTCGTTGCTCGAGATCAGCGATTCTATTTTTCGTCCTCTCACGAGTTGCCCGTTGAGCAATTCTGTCGAGCTCTCTCTTCCTCTCAGCACGACTGTCGCTCGCATCCTTTTTCTGCCGTTTTGACAGCCTCACATCGCTGTTGGTAGCCGCGTCCATGATGATGGAAAGGTCCGAGTAATACAGACATCTCGCCTCTTACCCCAATCAGCAAGGGCAATAGAAGACACGCTGCCGATCTACGCCAACATGTCAATGACACGGCGCGGACAGAAACAGAGGTATACATTTTTCTCAAGGTGATCAAGATTGAAACAAGGCAGGTACAAGGCATAGATCGGCTTGTTTAGGCTTCTCCGCAAATTAGTTCCTGGATGCTCCGGAATTGCCAGGCTTTCGAAACGCTAGCCGAGGTTTACCTAGGCACTCCGTAGTGGGAAGCATTCAAGTCGCCAGTACTGGGCAGCTGGCGCCCAACCTCCCTAACTAAGCATCTCCTGACTTTATCTGGAGACGCCTCGTAATCTTTGACGAAGAAAGAAGTCGAACCAGCAAGACAAGAGATTATGTTGTGTACCAAGGAGGAGATAAGCCTCCACCCATACGTCTCTTGGCAGCTGGTACGAGTGTTTTTGGTCCAGAACCTTGCTACCAGTGCTGAGCTTGCAGTTTCGACTGGCAATCTTGAGTTGCTGCCTGATCCACCTACGACACGCAACCTAGAGTGATAGTGCTAAGATTCAATGTCACCCGACCAAATAAGAATTAGGTACTCGGGTTATCTGCACCCAGCCTGAACCTGTGTCCTGAAGGCTTCGAGTAAGCTTACAGTAATATCTAGTACTAAGGTAACTTTTGAATTGAAACAGTCCATGTTCACCCTCATCTTCCTTATGTCAGGTTAATGCTGCCATGCTTACCAAGAACGTCTGCCAAGATCGCCATGCTCAAAATGCATCCGGAGTAATGACCGAGGCAGTAAATATGTACTCTGTCCACTGATATCCAGAAAGCTTCAATATCCGGAAGTGAATGCAGCAGCATGCCAAAGTTATGACGATTGCTTGGAAATCATCCATAATGCCCACCAGTGAAGAGAATGCTATGATGTATTGCTAACCACGTTTGGCATTGTTTCATCAGTGCTCGAACTGTAGTACACGGGTTTTATATTCGTGGTACATCTAACACTCCGGTATGCTCATACTGCTTACTAGACCTGCTAGATCCCTTATATCCTGTTCGAGCTTCCCACCGTGTCTAAGAAACAATCTGCAAACAGTAGCCAAAATGTCTACCTCGGTACCTTCAACCATGAAAGCTATCACCATCAACGACAACAAGGCAAAAGTCTCATCTGGCGTCTCTGTCCCAAAGCTACGGCCAACTTATCTACTTGCCAAAGTCGACTCAATAGCCTTGAACCCAACAGATTGGAAACACATCAGCGGCAAAAGAGCTGCCGCCAATTGTATTTCAGGTTGCGACTTCTCAGGAACAGTTGTCGAAGTCGGCCCAGACGTGACCAAGTCCTTTAAGTCTGGAGACAGAATCGCCGGCACAGCCCATGGTGCAAACTACAGTCAACCAGAAGATGGATGTTTCGCCGAGTATGCCATGGTCAAGGCCGACCTTCTAGTCCACATTCCACAAAACCTGTCCTTTGAATCCGCCGCAACCTTTCCTCTCGGCGTCTCAACCGTAGGACAAGGCCTCTTCCAAAAAGCATTGAAACTAAATCTCCCAACGGACCCCATTACAACCAACGAACCAGTCCTAATCTACGTAAGCAATCAAGCCCTCTTCCCATCCAGAACCCCTCAACCTCTAATAAAACCCAACAGGGCGGCTCCTCCGCAACCGGCTCCCTAGGAATCCAATTCGCCAAACTCGCCGGCTACAAAGTCCTCACCACCTGCCGCAGCCACAACTTCGACTTTGTCAAATCCCTCGGCGCCGACGCAGTCTTCGACTACACCGACCCAACCTGCGGCAGCCAAATCAACAAAGCGACCAACAACGCCCTCAAGCTCGTGTGGGACACCATCTCGCTTGAATCCTCCGCCAAAATCTGCGCCGAAGCCATGTCGTCCGATGACACCACGGGCGCGAAATACGGCTCTATCCTGCCTGTTAAATTGCCCAAAGAAGGTGTAGAAGTTACGTCGACGTTCATGTATACTATTTTCAACGATCCGTTTACGAAGGGTGGAAAGGATGTGCCTGCTGTGCCGGAGGACTTTGAGTTTGCGAAGAAGTTCTTTGGGATTACGGAGAAGTTGCTTGCTGAGGGGAAGTTGAAGCCTCATCCTGAGAAGGTTGGACCGAATGGGTTGGAGGGCGCGTTGCAGGGTATGAAGGAGATGCAGGAGAATAAGGTCAGTGGGCAGAAATTGGTGTATCGCGTCCGTGAGACGCCTGACGAGGCGAAGGGTGAAGTGGAATATTAATCACGTACAGTAGATCACGGTTGTTGTACAGTTCATTGTATGGTCAAACCGTCATGTACTACTCCCGTAAAATCTAACGGAGTGATCATATGCAGCTGAGAATGCAGCTGGACGATAAACCTCGCATTTGTTGCAAAAATGTTAGCTACGCTGCTCAGTAGAAGCTAATGATAAAGGCACGCCTGGCTTGCCGGTCAGCAACCATGGTCTCCGAAGCCAGAAGTCGTCTTTGATAATATCGACGTGAACCACCACGACCGCTGCCTTCTGTCGCGCCTTACGCATCTTTTCCTTTTGCGTTTTAGACGGTTCTTTCTGCTCTACAGCCTCATCAACATCGTCATCTGCCATAACAGCAGATTGTGTTTCGTTCGCAGATGTGCCGGATGGCGCCGGTAACTCCTGCAGCTCATACTCCCGTAGCACTACACTCCCCTTCTTGAAGATCTCAGGCTCGTCATTATAATTAATGCCGAAGCGCGAGAAGAGTATCTCATTCTTGTCCGCGGAGAAAGTACCCTTGAGAAATTCTTCAGCTTCGGTGTTGGACATGTTGCCGCGTTGAACTAGAGTCCAGAAGGTCGTGTTGTAGAGGTTGTTTATGTGGCAGTCTGCTTGGCGCCAGGAGAGGTAGTCGCGGAGATTGCTGGTTGAGGGGTAGCAGATGGCGCGGGCGTCGAAGGTGGGTAGGTGGTTTATGGTTAGCGTGTTGCTGGTGCTGGCAGGGGCGGCTGGTGGTGGGAGTACATGGTTCTCGGCTGTGCTACTGCTATGGTCTTGGTGATTGTGGTGGTGGAAATGTGTGGGCCAGAGATGGATGTATGCGGCGGTGAAGGTGCTGACGACGGTGCTTGTGATCTTTGTTGTCCTTCTTTCAAACAGAGTTGTGGATTTGTGGAATACGAAGCTGTATTCGTCGGAGTGGCCGTAGGCTATAAGGATGTCTGGCAGCACGTTGATTGTGTGTTGAGCTGCTGCATTCATGAGGTTGAGGGCGCGGATGTCATTTGGTTTTGTGAAGGCATAGTGGTTGGACAGTCTGACCAGTTCATGTCAGCGTCCATGGTGCCGTGCTGATTCGGATGTGTCAACGAACTTGTGGAAGCCTCTGCCGTCAATACGTACCACTACCCAGGTGTTTGGTAGGAGGTATTCTTCACGCTCGAATTGACGGACGTACTCGAACCTGCGGTATAATTAGTTTGCTTTGATCTGCTTTTTGGACGATGATCGATGAAGCTTACTTTGAGTTGGCCATCAATCTTTAGTCCAATCGTAGGGTCTGGTGTGAACGTAGTGTTGGGATTTTAGTGTCATGTCCTCGATTTTCCTTCTTTACAGCTTGAGTACGTTTCACAAGAATAGCTAATTTATTGAATTTTATTCTGGTTGTATGACATTACTACCTAGGTATTTACCAACACAACAGCATATGTAGGCTTTATCATATGTATCTCGGTCACATGAGCGACAACATTATTTGGAGCTCATCGATCCCATCCTTTCTTTCAGCTTTGCTATGTTTTTATAAGGCACGATTTCGATGCTCCGATTGTGAAAGGCATCGAAATTGATACGGTGTCAGACCATTAGCTCAGAGCTTTGCTAACTTGGCGCGTCCTCCAATTTGCTCTGGGCAGAAGCAGATGCTCTCGAAAAACTTCGACTAAGCGAGAGGCGTTGTTGTTGTTGTCATTTTCACGTACTTGTTACAGTACAGTACAAAAGGTCCGAAATTATCAGTCGTTGCAAGCGAATGGCGTTATCGCATTCTATTAGTAATTGATTTTACACGGTCTGTGGATGCTTCAAACTTGTACTACTCGTATAGGGTACAGAGAATGAAAGCTTGCTTTTATTATGCCGAGGCACAACGTTCCGAATCGTCATCGCTTTGTGACGAATTGTTTGTACTGTAAGTGCTTTCGCAAACACCCGACCACCTCTTCTCCCAGGAATACGCCCAAGTGACTAGAGAACAAAAAGACGCAGACAGCTATGCGTCCGGTTAACAGGTTTTGAATTATCGGAAAGCAATGCTAAGCGAGCTACAGGGCACTTCATGTTGACTGCAGGGTCCACCACGCATTGTAAACACTTCAAATGGCTGAGGACCAGCGACATTCAACGCCAACGGGGCTAGCCTAGCGCCTGGTGATCTTTATCAAAGCTCCCCAGCGGGTGGGCTTCTCCCGCACCCTAGCAAAGAACTATCATTCGTCCGAACCAGATCATGCAGCGATCTACCCTGACGAACACTCACCCTGCCTGCACACCGACCAATGTACAACAGATACTGCACCTTCGACACGTGAAGAAGGCTTGGCTTTAGTATGAGAAGCATTGCCGACATACGAGCTCGTCGTTCGCTCTGCCCGAGTTTTCCTGCGCTGTCAAATTCTTGTTAGGTTCTGGTCTCGATCCATGTCAACCACCCACACCAATTCAGACATGGCAGTGGCGATCGTTCCCGTAGCTTGAGCTCGACCATACGCTTCACGTCCTACAGCAGCATCACGTCAAGATATCACCACGATGGCAACGACATTGGCACTACCGGCTATCCAATCGACTTCAGCGCCTGCCAATCCACGAAAGAGGAAGAAGAGGGCACCTGCGGCTGGGGCAGCTACTGACTGTTTTACATGCGCCGAGCGTAACGTCAAATGCGATAGACGAAGACCCTACTGTTCACAATGCCTCGAAGGAGGACAAGATTGCTCTGGATACAAGACACAACTGACGTGGGGGGTTGGTGTTGCGAGTCGAGGCAAGCTCAGAGGCTTATCATTACCAGTGGTAGGCACGCAGAAGGTGGCGCCAGTTGACAAGCCCTCCAAAATTAAAAGGCAGAAGGATAACGTGGATGGTACCTTGGAAAGTGCGCAGGTTGGGATCAAAATGCAGCAGGATGAGGTCGTAGGTGTGCCACAAGCAACTCTTGCTGGAAGCGGACAGCGTTCTACCATATCGACCAACGCCGCTCAGAACGTAGCAACAGAACAAGCACCCGGTGTGAGCATGGAGTCTGGCCAGTTGCAGGATCTGTCGTCAGATCCATCCTTCAAACTGGCAGCATCACAGCTGTTTATCCCCACGCAGGATGGCCTCACTGGACTGTACGCCCATTCGAGTGATCAGTCAGTGGCAGGTGTGGTAGAAGATGTCTGGCAGCATACATCGGTTTCTAATCTTTACATCCACCCAAACCATGCTGTTGCACCGTCTTCTACTAACAATCACGGTTCACTTGGCTCAAATTACATGCTGCCATTGAGTCCGTATACCACGAGCCCTGGATTACTCTCGCCGGACTTGTTGACTGCTCCTTCATTTTCGAAAGCGGTAACAGATCACGAAGTCGAGAGGCCTTACGATGGCATTTCGATGCTCCTACAAGCTGGGCAGTCATTGCCAACGCAGGACTTTAAGTCTTTTGAAGAAGCCGATGAAGAGTTAAGGAGAAACCAATTTGATGAGACTACCGCATCGGACGAGCTGTCTTTGTTTACTGCTTCTACCTCGTTTGAATTCAATTTTCCGATGCCAGCACTATCGAGCATGAGCAACATTGGCAAGACGGCGAGAATGCAATATCTCGTCAACTACTACGCCGAAGTCATATCACCGGTCATAGTCGCGTTTGACAGTCCCAACAATCCTTTCAGAACGCAGATTTTGCGAATGGCGACACAAAGTGAAACATTGCAACACGCCATATCAGCACTTTCTGCAAGTAACTTGAGGCAAAGGAGGGGTATTGGCCTCTTGTCAACGGGCAAGACGGCGCCTGCGCGAAGATCATCTTTCGCACACGTTACACTTACTGATGAGAAGTGGCATGCTCAAGGTTTTCTTTCCGCAGAAGAGCAAATACGTGAGGAGACCTTCCACAAACGATTGGCAATTTCCCAGCTCAACCAACAGCTCGCTCATCCTGTACTGCGCAAGGACGATTCAATCCTTGCAGTTCTGTTGATCTTGTGTTTGTTTCATATCTGCGATTCTGGCATTGCCAAGTTCCAGACACAATTTGCAGGTGTACGCAAATTGCTATCCTTAAGAGGAGATGATCGGGGTCTTGGGAATGAGCATTCGAGATGGATGTCGAGGTTGTTCACGTGGTTCGATTCGCTGGCGGCGACTGTCAATGATCGGGAGAGCCAGCTATCCGGCTACTTCCTCGATATGTCCGTGCTCTGCGGCGACTGGTGTCTGGAGAACCTGGCAGGCATCGATGGGCAGCTTGTGAGAACTATCTCGAGGCTCGGCAGACTCAATATGCTTAGGCATGGTAAAGAGGTGACGTCTGATCCTTCATTTGTGCCCGGTGCACCACAAACAGTCAGTGCTGACACGTATGCAATGCTTGATAACGATGATTGGAGGCTGCGAAACCTTGCGCATAGTAGCATGCCTTTCGATGGTCAGCCTGATAGCAACAAACGTTTCTGGGACGAATGGCAAGCGATTCGGTACGAGCTTTTGGCTTGGAGGCTTGATACCTCGTTGTTTGACTCTGTTAGCAAAGAAGCGTCATATCTTACTATTGAGCAGCGGATGGATATGGAGAACATATCGCAATCCTTTCGTTATGCGGCACTTATTTACACCGAGAGGCTTGCACAGCCACGCCTACCTTCCAGTGATGAAGCAATTCAGCGTTGGGTACGGCAGAGCTTGGATTATATACGAAGCGTTCAAAGCGATGTGTACCTTCTGTGGCCACTGTTTGTCACAGGCACCGAATGCGTGGACGAGCGAGGTAGGTCGGTTATTCGAGGACGATGTACCGACATTCAGAAGGACTCAGGCTTTGTAAACAACGCAAGCTGTCTGGAACTGTTAGAGAAAGTTTGGAAGGCCAACTCTCCTTCTACAAGTCCGAGGTCTGATGCCGGCAGCCCGACATGTGACGGTGACGATCGAGGACAGGAAAGGAGCTCCTTCATGTTCAGAGAGGTTATGAAGCGGGAGGCTGCTAATGGGGCGGATGGCGAGTACATAGTTGTGTAGGCAGCCACCCCTCGAACACTTCTGCACTCACGGCTTGAAGAGAACGTGCAAGCTCGACTGAGTCAGAAATAACACCATTTTCCACTAATTGGGTGCTTTAGTGACTGATCCGTGGAAGACTCACCAACAGTTAGACCAAACAAACATTCCTGACCGGTCACCAGCAAAGATCGACATGTTTATTTCAGCTTTCCTATGCGGACCAAGGCATCAACATACCATGACTCGTACCACAATTCTCGCTTACCTGTAGCCACACAAACCCCTCAGCACGAATGTTAAGCGAAGTTAAGGATAATATGCCCGGAGCAATGTGCTGACAAGCATAACTGACGAACCAGCAGCAGTGACGTGGCCTACTAACGCATCAACGTTGTTCTGTACAGCTGTGCACAAGGGTCGTTTGCTCTGCAACTCAGCCTTAGTGCTCTCAACCACCGTTAGTACGATCGATCACACAAGAGGAGATATGTTTCCTAGTGTGTGTTGATAGTAGTGAGGTTCATCTAGAAATATCGATGCACATTAATGGATTGCAAGTACTGTACATGTGATGACTTCCACTCTGCTGCAGTATAGGGGCCATTGGAAAGAACTGTATCTTCCTAGATGCCGTAGCTTGCAGTACTGTAACTTCGGGGCTCCAGAACTGTTCCGTAGACGGTAAAGGGTGGATAACATTTACAGTATTGTGGATAAGGCTTATTTTCAGCTGGCATTGGCATGCGTTGAGGCGTCCTGCGCAAACAAAGCTGGTCTTCAGAGTTCTTTCTCAATTCAGGTGGTGATCTTGAATTCTGCCCCACCAGACCCTCAAGCCCCCTTATATGGTCGCAAACTCGTAACAAACTTGCAACTCAATATTACTACCCCGCTGCTCGTTTGGGTTTTCCCCTGGGACCCGTTCCTTACCTACTTAGCCTAGCAGCCCCTCCTCCACCAATGAAACCTGATAAAACGGCAAACTCAAATACTTAGCTGCTTCCCCAAACAGCTTTCAGCCAACTCTGGGCTTTGCGACTGCGCACCTCCCGCAAGAGGCTGATGTTTATAATAGTACCAGATGGTACACTTGGTCTCGGAAGGATTGAGGCCTTACCATCGCGGGTAGGTTTGCTTCTCGATTGCGCTGCGTTTGTTTTCACCTTCTTGTGCGTCGCTGCCGTGGTCGATGAATTGTTATACTCGTGTGGAAACATGAAATGATCCAGTGGAGAATAATATGGATCCCACATCAAGAAGGTGAGTCTGGCATCACCTCTGCTCAATGGCTCGTCAGAACCTAACAAAAAGCTCCCAAGACAAAAGAAGCCATTATGGCCGCCTGCGAAAGGCACTGCCTACCAGAACCTATCCTCAGTAGACGACCTGCCTCTACAAGAAACACCAGTCTCTGCCATATCTGCTTCAAAGAGCTTATTGACGCCTAAGCTTACCCCATCACCCCTCCCATACACACCAGGACTTGACTCGGTATATGACACGCCTCATGTTGGATCGCAACAGGAGGAGGAGCGGGATGCGAAGAAGACAAGGCCTTGGTATCTTTGGTTTGGATATGGCTGGAGAGGCAGCGCAAGAATCGCTTTTTGCAGCACACTCATAGTCCTTATTGTCAACGTAGCACTGATGATGGTCATGGACACGATGTACGAGAAGATGGACGGATTCCCAGTCATATATCGAGGCTCGTGCGGAGCCGTCGAAAGATTGAACAGAATATGGCATCTTGTTCTCAACGTCCTATCAACCACTGTGTTGGCCGCGAGTGGTCAAAGCATGCAACTTCTGTCAGCACCAACGCGCAAGAATGTCGACCGTGCGCACAGCCAAGGAATTTGGTTAGATATTGGTATTCCAAGCCTACGGAATTTGCGCTTTTCGAGCTGGCTGAAGCGGTCGTTATGGTTTCTTTTGGCACTTTCTTCGATACCTTTACACCTGGTTTACAACTCCGTCTTCTATGCTGCTATTGCAACAAACGACTACAACATCCTTTTTGCGACCGAACAGTTCGCAAGTGGTGGTCAATACGACAAGGTTCGTTTTCCAGATTCTCCGGCTCAGAATATTTCAGATTTTCAGTCCTCCGCATCCAACTGGACACGGCTGAACAACCATGACTGTATCACCCAGTACTCCCAAGACTTTATTACAGAGTACCGAAATGTCATCACTGTTATAAACGTTACGACCGGTACCAACAGCTCACTTCGTCAAGTTCTTGTCAATGAGCTTCCACAATCAGGTTATCTAGGCTCTACATACGACGCTTTCGCCTGGATCTGCAATGATACTGCAACTATGTCGAATGCCGGGGGTGAGTATCGCGAAAATAGCGGTGGATTCGTCCCCTGCGGTCTCATTACTCCTGATCTGATCAAGATCGCCAATTCTTGGTGGCGCTCCAGCAATTACAGCATTGCTTACTGTCTTGCTGAGCCTATCGAAGCTGACTGTCACCTGCACTTTGCACCACAATTTATGGGACCTGTCATCGCTATGAGTCTCATCAAAGTCGCCGTCATGTTTTACATCGCCTTCCGCATGATTGACAGGCCTCTTGTCACCTTAGGCGATGCCATTGAGTCTTTCATCGTTTACCCTGACCCCACCACTCGTGGTATGTGTCTCGCCTCCGAAAACTCCCTCAACAAGACTTTCCAGAACAGTGCCCGTGCTGGCTTCCCTCCTCCCAATCCGCACGCCTTTCAATTGAAGCGTCATAGATGGTATAATGTTGTTTCTAGGCGGCAATGGCTATTCCTCGGCACGCTCTTCACAATCATGTTCACAGGCCTGATCGTTGGTCTTTTCTTTGGAATTCGCTCTCTTTCTCCACCTACTATTTCCAATGCCTGGTCCCTTGGTCTCGGCAACGTCCGTACCCAGAACCTCATTTTAGGCTGGAACATTCCACAGCTCGGCGCATCCACGGTACTGATCACCGCACTGGTTGCTAACACTCCACAAGCCTTTCTCACATTCCTTTATATGATCTTCAACACCATCGCAACACTCATGCAAGAGGGCGAGAACTGGGACCTCTTCGGTGCCTACACCGCCACTTCAAAGCGCAATCTACGACTCGTCTCCAAAAAACATACACACCGCTACCTCCGCGTTAGAAATCCAAGAGGTCAACAAAAAGCATCACACCTCCTCACACTTCCCTTCCGATACGCTTTACCTCTAGTCTGCCTCTCAGGCCTACTACATTGGTCCTGCTCCCAAGCCTTATACCTCGCCAACATATCAGTCATCCCCCGCGATGGCACTCTACCCCGTCAAGACGAAATCACAACCGTCGCATTCGCCCCACAAGGCATGGTCTTGCTTCTAGTCCTGTTGACAGTCATGGCCATTATGATGTCCATCTACGCTACGCGCCACTTCGGTGGTCAAATGGTCATCGTCGGCTCAAATTCCGCCGCTATCAGCGCAAGCTGCCATGTCGAAGATGATGTTCAATCGCAGAACGACCGTCGAGAGATGGTTACGAGGAGGTTAGCGTGGGGCGAGATACCACGTAACATGGACGACGCGCGGTTCAAAACGTTACAGTTGGATGGGAGCAAAGATCAGCAGCAACAGAAGCAACACGGCACGGACCGCAAGACCGCGACAAGCAGGTTCAGAGAGGACAATGAAGCGTTTGGACTAGGAATTGATAGCAGCGGTAGTAGCAAGGGGCCTGTTTTCAGACAAGATGATTTTGTTTATGAAGATCCTTTTGCAGAGGAAGACGGTCGCGGTGGTGGATATGCGGGTGCAGGTATGGGCGCGGGCCTGAGAGGACGCGCTGAGATGGTAGGTGATGCAGACTCCCAAGATAGGACTGGTATGGGACAGAGTACGGGGGTAGCGCATTGTAGTTTTAGCGATGGGTTTGTATTTAAGCCCGTTGTTGGGAAACTATATGCTTGATCTTGATGGCTGAAATTTAATGAGGGATGACAAGGAAGACTAGCAGGGAAGGAGTTTCACAGAAGTGGTTTTCTCGTGACATATACTTTTACTTATTCTATATCTAAATCACAGTATGTTGATTTCTTCTTAATTACCTACCACTCAAAGCGTGACTATTGTCTTTGGAAAGCAAATACACATTCACGATAGTACAGTGGGATAAGGATGGTCCGGTACTTAGTACTAGTACTACTATCGAGTTCATTCATCGGTGTGTTCATTTGTTCGTTCTGTCTATCTTCTGTCCGCTATGTATGCTCCCTCCGTACCTACGTAGGTAGTATACCATGGCCGGTCATTGTCCATTGCAAAGAGCTCGAGACCGTATGCGGCAAATGTAGGGATTGTAGGTTCGCAGATTAAGTAAGTATCAACTTTCTCAGCTAGGCTAGGCTCCTGAGGTAACGTAGCCGTGTATGAGCTGAGACTGGTCGAGCGAGGTGTATACTAGGATCTTTGCTTGCTTGGTTGATTGATTGATTGCTTGATTGATTGATTGCTTGATTGATTGATTGCTTGATTGCTTTGTACATGTGTATGCACTGCATGTGCTGTGTACGTCTTTGAGTACTGTAGATACGTAGGTGGGGGGTACTGTTTCCATGCCAGCGTACAGAACAGAGCAAGGATGTTTGATTCGCACGCTGAACCACGTTTCTCAACCTTCCATTCTTCGATTGGCGTTTTGAGATCTTACATTCGACTTTCGTGCTATCCCAGGAGGGATGATCGTGAGCATGAGGTCATCTACACGCTTTTCTTCGGCCTGCCTCTGCGTCGGGCTGGAGATGTCGGCGTCGGCGCAACAGCAGCAGCAGTAGAAGAAGATTCCTGTTTGATCTGCACTTCTTCAGTCTCCATCTGTGTATCCGTTCCCATCGTCTTGTTCGATTCCAGTCGTCCCCCATTTCCACCGTCAACGCCCATATCAACGTCAACGTCAACTTCCCGTCGTTCCTCCTCCCGACTTATCATAACCTCCTCATCCCCTTCAGCCGGATGCTCATCTTCATCTTCATCTCCATCGTCTTCCGAAGATTCACTCTCCGACGCACTAAGTTCAGTAGCGAACGGACCTGTACTCGTGGCTTGTGCTGCAGTACTACCAACGCTGCTGATTTTGGCGCCACCACCGCGAAGTCGTTCTTGGCGCTTGCGGCGCGCGCGTTCTCGGTCTCGACCTTTGAGACGCGTTCGTAGTTCGATGCCTGGAGTGGACATTTTGTTGAGCCAGGTGTCGTTATCTAGGGTTGCGCGGAGAGGGGGTGGTGGGTTGTTGTCGCTGTTCATTGGGAGGGTGGTGGTAGGGAGATGAGTAAGGGAAGTGTGGGTTTGGTTTTGGTGGTCGTGTCGTTCAATCCAGTCGTGTTTTACCCATGTGTCGTTTTGAATTTCGCGGAGGAGCCGGGCGTTGAGGTTTAAATTGCGGTCTTTCGGGTCTTCTTTGGTTGGGTCGCGGACTTTTAGTTCTATGGCGCGTGTTTCGAGCTTTATGTTTGGGTCAGTGGTGGTGCCGTTGAGTTTTGGCTTGGTGGATTTTTCGGCGAGGTCGGCGCGACGTTTTAGGTCGTCTGCTGCGTCGATGTGGTGGAGTTGGGGACGCATTTGGATGAGGGCGTCGAGGTGAGTGAGATGGATTTGTTGGGTTGTGGGGGTGGTGTGCATTGTTGCGAGCATGTATACTGGATCTTGGTCGGTTGGGTTGCTTATCTTGCCGCCTAGAACTTGGGTTTGGAGGTCTGAGATTGGTGCATCGTGGGCGGGGATAGAGGAGAGGGTGGTGGGTTGGTTGATGGATGATTGGTTTTGAGCGAATCCTCCGGACATGCCGTGGCTAATGTGAGGATTGGCAGATCGCGCATCATGTACAGATCTGCCGAATTGGGAGCCCTTTTCGTGGTTGTAATTTTCTGATGTCAGAAGGGGGATATCGACTTCTATAAGGCCAGTTGTTGGCTTAATGCGTAATGAGGTGGGTTTCTGAGAACGTCTGGATGAATAAGGTTTTGAGGATGGTCTGTGAGATGGATATTGGAGAATGTAGATGTTTGAAGATGGCTTTGTGAGATCAGTGCTTTGCTGTGGTGAAATATAGACATCGTATGAGGCTATGACTGGGTCGTCGTCTTCGAGAGGCATCTTGAGCTGATGCGATTACCAGTGATGCCGAGACTTTGGTATACTTCGCGACCAATTCTAAAGATACTGCTGACTTTGTCTGACGAGTGTTCAGTCTGCGCGAAGCCTTTGAGGTCTTGTCGTGTCACTTCCATAAATTTCATACCTTTGTGGTCTTTTACAAACGAGGTTTTTGCCAAACAGCGCAAACATGGGATTTAGAGTTGACGCTACTTTTGCTACTTATTGATCCCTGCGTGGATCCAAAAATGGAAATGCCGCGGCAAGTCAGTAACACGACAAGTCGAAGTCCTTTTGTGTAGGACTTTCCGATGTTGGCTACATGCTACTCGGCCTATTCACACCATGACTCTTCAGCAATGGATCGACATTACCTTACTTGGGCTCCTTTGAGAGCTCTCATTCAACGGTAAATATGGCAATGGACCTGGCCGGCCCTGAGCCGGAGCTCGTAGCCACGAAAGAGGATAAGCCAATCGACCAGTATTTTGAAGGTTTCACCAGATTGGGAGATCAGATCTTCTTCTACAAACCTTCAAGAACAGGGGATGGAGCGGAAACAACCCTCCAAACCTCTCCTGATTTGATCGTTTTCTGTAGTTGGCTCTATGCGCTCCCGAAGCATATCTCGAAGTACATTACAGCATACCAGAAGATTTACCCCAGCACATCCATTCTACTTCTCAAACAAGACGGACCAGATCTTCTATGGCGTCCTACTGCCCGGCAGATGGAGAACCTGGGGCCTGCGGTCTCCATTGTCAAAGGGCCCGAGAGCGGCATGAAAACCAAGCCAAAGATACTGATGCATGTCTTTTCCAATGGAGGATCATTCACAGCCTGTCAGCTTGCCGATGCATACACTCTACAGTCAGAGCCAGGGCATGCGGTTCTGCCCATCTCAGCTCTGGTAATAGACAGTGCACCAAGTATACCCACCATCAGTACAGGATACGTCGCCATGACCCACGGTCTGCCAAAGTCTTTGCCTGCCCCTCTTCGCGCACTTGGTGGTGTGATCCTATACTCCTTCATCGGTGTCGCTAGTGTTGTCGGATCATTACTGGGTTCTGAGGATGTCATCTCCAGTATGAGACGCAAGCTAAATGATAGCAAGGGTCCTTTCATGCAGAATGGTGTGAACAGGATGTACATCTATTCAGAGACCGATCAGCTTGTGCCGTGGCAGCATGTCGAGGCACATGCAAAGGAGGCAAGGCTGGTCGTCGAAGAGTTGGGCATCGATCCTATTGTTGGGGTTAGGATGGAGAAATTTGTCGGTAGTAAGCATGTTGGACATGTCGTTGTTGACTCTGAGAGATACTGGGGCTTGGTCAGATCTTTCTGGGAGGATTGCAATGCTGACTCACAGTGAAACACCGCGCTTTGTCATCGAGCAGGGGTTGTCGAATTCACGTCGTTACAGGAAGTCGTCGAACGGTAAAACGGCGTAGTTCAAGTTCTACGGTGGCCTACGAAGCATTAAAAGGAGTGAAAGGTGTAGATGCTATAGATACTATAGAAGCAATTCCGGAATGCCATATATTTGATTGCTAGTTGTTCTACTACTGTAACGTAAAATCGTTGCCTGCAAGATCGCGTTTCATAAATTCGTCGTGGTTTCATCTGTCGTCATATCGTAACTGAAAAGCCAATCCTCACGGTCAGTCAGGTCTCTCACTGCTTCAGCTCGGCAGAACTCTTTCCTAACTGATGCTATCAAAACTCGTAACGTGGTGGTGAACTCCTCCTTCTCCGATCAGACCTTCTCTCATATGATATCTCTCTTCTTGCTCGATCTCTCGGTTTGGAGTAATCCTTCCCGTAAGCCAAATCATCTTCGTCTGCTTCACTCCACTCCAATCCTGTATTGATATCGCCTGGCAGCTGCCTGTTGTAATCTTTATCACCAAAATAAACATCTCTTGAAGTTCCACTACTGGCGTCAGCTACGCCTGTGTTCCGTGACATCGGGTGATCAGGTGGATACAAGTTGTGGTAGACTTTACCAGTCTTTGCGTCAACGTATTGCAGCGAACTTTGAGCAGGTGGTTTAGCCGCTTGTTGCGTGGTAGACGGGGCAATGTTCGGTCGTATGTCTGGTTGGTTCTGGGGCGCTGGAAAGGTATTGGGACGTTGCAAATTTGGTGCTGGCCTTTGAGGTAGTTGTTGAGGATTGAACGTGCCTGGTCTCTGCAGCGCTCCAGGTACAGGCAGTGACTGTTGGTTGTAGCCAGGTGGCGGCAGCTGAGAAACCTGCAGCGGTGGGTAAAAGGCATTCGGCCCCTGCAGCGCTCCAGTGCTAGGAGGAAGAGAAGGATTGTAATTATTGAATTGCTGTGGTGGTTGTGGCATTGGCTGCCATTGCGGTCCAGGCCTCGAGCTCGGAGGTAGCTGAGAATACTGCGGTGGCCCGTATGAGGTTGGTTGCTGCCATTGATCCAATCTTGGATCTGGTCTCGGTGGTGCGCTCAGTGGACGGGGAGGACTTTGCACCGGCGGCCGGAGGGAATTCGAGTCGTGGTTGTGATGTGGAGGGCGCGAATGAGGCCGATCGTCATCGTGGTGCTGGTCATGTTTATGCCGGCGGCGCGTTCTTTCCTCGACCTTATCTTTGTTGAACTCATTGAGCAAGTATCCCGCTGCCACTATTTCCAGTCCTCCGAAGATCACCATTTTCGATTGACGGGTTCGAAGGACAGGTAGTAGGTTGCACGACTTGGCTTGGAGTTGGATGCTCTTTAGTGGGGAAGAGGAAATGATCGGCTCGGTTAGCTCGCGGTTCTGGGTCAGGTTCGGTGTGCATGTGATACGACAAAACTACAACATTACTGTCAACATGAAATGAAATGCTATCTCTAGCAAGTGAGTAGCGCAAGAGAGATAACATACGAAACTCGTGGCCTTTCAGCTGGTGTAGGAAACTCATGCAATGCTACCTTGGCTACCTCAGCCCTAGCTGAATAGGTTCTGAAACAAGCTTCGACAAGCTTTCCAAGCCTTTTGCGCTCACCAATCCTCGAGCACGTGAACAGGAGTACATGGCAACCACGTGAAAAGTCTTTAGTACTCTTGAAGCGTGGAATAGACTGATGGTTCCTTCGCCCACAATGCGTGGTCGATCGCCTTTCAACCATGCAATCGAACAGTCTCAACTCGTTATTCCATACTACTTGAGTGACTCAATGCTATCGAGACCTTGTTTTCGTGGTATACGAGTTACTTTACTTCATCTCAACTGCGAACACGAACCAAATGGAAGCTTAGCTTAGTAATCAGCTCGGAACCATAGACTTCGAGGACCAGACCTTGACCCCAACAAAAACTGACGACTGTCAATTCTCTGTGAGCATGCACCACCGCTCGACTGCACGGTGTTGAGGAGGCCAAATTATGCCTTTTGCCAAGGCATGCAAATTGCCGGCTTCAGATCATGGCTTGCCAAGACGCCGACTAAAAATCATGAATATCCATATCTCGTCATAGATCATTTTTTCTCTTCCAGCCCCCGACGACATCCTACTGGCTGAGAACTAACGATCCTACCGAAACGCTTGCTCCCGAGTCGTCCGGGTATCTAGAGATCGCTGACGCACTGTCAATCCGCGTTCGATCGACGCGATAGTATCTCCCATGATGGAGATGTGAATGTCCACCTCCCAGCGTCCGGCATCATCTTCGCCGAGACCGACTGGAGTTGGTGTCATTTGTAAGCTTTGACTCGAAAGATTCACTTTGACTTGTCCAGTAAATGACGTTGTTGATGGCTTTTCGCGAAAGCAAAAATGCACGCGCCCCTTGCGTTCAGTTCAATGCAAATATGTTTCAATGTCAAAAAGGTTGTGATCCCTCGGGACTTAGTTATCTCGAAAGAACAGCTTCGTTTCGCCTACCTTTCAGCAACCATTGGTCGATAGAATGAAGGACCTCATTCGCGACTCGACATTCGGTCAACTCGTCCGGCTCGTTACACGTAACAAGGTCTTCCTGTATCCAGAAGAGAAAGACTCCGAAGTATGGAAGAAATATGTCAACAAAGAGAAGTCTGCCAATATGGCAACTTACGGACAGACCTCGATACCCAAAGATGAAGACGAGAAAGACAACAATGAACAGCCAGCTCGGAATAACTCACCGAGCAGGTCACAGAGTTCATCTTCAACAGCTATTGATGAATCCAGCAATGTCAACGAGGTCTCAGGCAAACCAATCGACCAGGAGAAAGGCAAAGACTCACACGTTGTCGACTGGTATGGTGCGGACGATCCAGAAGTACGTGCTACTCTGCTACGATAAAAAGCTGGTACTAATTTGAAACAGAACCCTCGAAATTGGAGCCGGCCAAAACGATTCTGGGTTACCTTCGAAATCTGTTTCCTGACTTTCTCAGTGTATATCGGTTCCGCCATTTACAGTGCTGGTATCACGGATATCGTAAAGGTTTTTGGCGTCAGCCAAGTTAAAGCGACACTTGGCCTTACTCTCTTTGTCCTTGGTTACGCGCTTGGCCCTATGGTTTGGGCTCCTATGAGTGAGATTCCTCAGATCGGTCGAAACCCTGTATACATCGGCACGCTAGCAGTGTTTGTCCTGTTCCAGGTACCGACAGCGCTAGCAACCAACTTTGGCATGCTTCTTGCTTTTCGATTCCTTACTGGCTTCATTGGATCGCCTTCACTCGCAACCGGTGGAGCTTCAATTGGTGACATGTACTCACCCGCAAAGAGAACTTATGGTTTGGCAGTGTGGGGCATAGGTGCTGTGTCTGGACCTACGCTAGGACCTCTTGTCGGAGGTTTTGCGGCTCAAGCTAAAGGCTGGCAGTGGCCAATATGGGAACTAATGTGGTTGTCCGGCTTCGCTCTGGCCCTGCTTGTCTTCTTTCTTCCCGAGACATCATCAGCCAATATTCTCTACCGACGCGCTCGCCGCCTTCGTAAGCTCACCGGTAACGACAAACTCATTTGTGAACCGGAACTCGCTGGCCAAGACATGACAGGGAAAGATATTGTCATGATGTCTCTTGTACGACCATTCACACTGTCAGTCCTGGAGCCAATCTGTCTCTGTCTGAACATGTACATTGCTCTTATCTACGGACTTCTCTACATCTGGTTCGAATCATTCCCGATCGTTTTTATCGAGATTTATGGCTTCACGCTTGGTACTGAAGGTCTCGCTTTCCTCGGTATCCTAATTGGCGTCTTCATCACCCTCCCACCATTTGTGTGGTATCAGCACAAATATATTGAACCAAAGTTCAACGAGAAAGGCGAACTCACTCCAGAATGGCGACTCCCTCCCTCCTTCGTTGGTGCCTTCGCCATACCGATCTGTCTGTTCTGGTTCGGTTGGTCATCACGACCAGATATTCATTGGATCATGCCCATCATTGGCAGTGCCTTTTTCGCCGTTGGCTCATTCCTACTTTTCAACTCTGTGTTGAATTATCTTTCTGATGCTTATCCGGATTATGCTGCTAGCGTCCTTGCTGGTAACGACTTCTTCCGTTCGACTTTCGGTGCAGGATTTCCCTTGTTTGCCACGGCAATGTACAAGAAGCTTGGTGTGGCTTGGGCATCCTCGACTTTGGCGTTTATCTCGATTGCTTTCATCCCGATACCTTTTGTGCTTTTTAAGTATGGAAAGGCTATCCGAAAGAAGTCGAAGAGGGCTCAGCAGGACTTCTAAGCGGAGATTATAACACATTTGTGGTCGTCATCAGGATTGATCACGGTACCTGGAGTAACTGGTGGAAAAAACTCGATGCATTTACTGATACCCATGAGCCTTGTGCTGGCATAACGAGTATAACGATGTCGCCCTAGTGTACGTTATCTATAGAGAATAGAATTTAATATTATATTTGGCATACTTTGCACAACTGGATTGGCCTGGTCTCATCATCTCCAGCAGTAGCGAGCTCCGCATCAGGCGACTTGTTCAGCTGGCGTGGGCGAGTAATAGCCACCATTTGAATGTTACTGTGCTTACCGCCATATTTTGCTCAGTAGCACGCCCGAGACGGCATCTTGTTCATGTTGCATGAGATCGGACGGAGTACGCAGCCAGGAATGGTCTGAAGACATTGAGTGGCAAGAGTGTTTACACAATTAAAGATCACCTGCGAACAAGCAGACTACCTGGTGGTCGGAACGCGTATGTACACGAAGGGAGATGTGGAGTACATCGTCAAGCACTTGGTAGGATAGGTGTCGTGGCGTGATCAGATGCAAGCACGTTAACAACAGGACGGCTGTGCCAACACTATTGTCCTTAGCACAATCTGAAATCATTATGTTGGTCTATTCCATCTGCGTCTATTACACCTTCAGCCATGTCAGGCGTGCTCGGTAGTCCTCATTTGTTGTATGCTATGTGCTGATGAGGTACATCTTCGAGTGTTCGATGAAAGCTACACTTCAACAAGTTTGAACCAGTTGGATCTAATGCTTGGGGAAACAGGACGGATGCTGTGTCGGTTGCAATATTTCTTCTAGCCTGCCATGCTGGGGAAGCTTGAAACAGACTCAGTCCTCGACCACGTACCCTGGACGATATCCCAGTATTTCTGACCGCCATCCTTGATGTGATTGACGTGCCCTGTTCCAGAGAATTGCTCGAGTTGAACGACATCCTCGACGTCTGCGTTTTCTACTCCCACAACTAGCAATTGGTCCCTGGCAATCCTAGCATGGCCAATGATGTCTTCGACCATGATCATATCGTCACTTTCAGAGAATATGTAAGTCCTTGGCACCGGTCTGCTGGGGCGTTTCTCTCCCGGCAAAGTCTTCAGCAGGAACACGTCCAGAGGATCGTTCAACTTTCTGTATAGCTTCGATGCTGCGAGTTCCGATATTCCCAGTATGTGACATAGGCCCGTGCTGGTGACGCTGGCATATGCTGCGGCGGTGCCGATACCTCTGGCGAATGGGTTTCGACTCGGAATGGCCTGGACCAATGCCTTGATTGTTGGTGCAAATCTTGGCTGACCTGGACAACTATCGAAGATGATTGCATCGACTGGTAACTTGAGACCACCACACGTCTCTCGGCATGCTTGTGACAACTGAACTGCGCCGTGGGATCCACCGTTCGAGAAGACATGTAGCAAGACTTGAGGATTTTCTATCGCAGCCAGATGTGCTTGTATAGCTACAGCACCCGGTTCGAAGAAGCTCATCTGCCAGCTATCTGGTCGCCAGATCATGTTGCTAACCTCGTTCTGGACGAGTAAGATTGCCGCACCTGGATATAGTTCGAGATAAGGCCGAATGTATTTCGCGATATGCTTGGGCTGCGCAAATGCCCATGAGCAGATTATGATCAATGTTGGGCTCTGTTTCGTGGTCTTGATGGCGTCTGCTCCATTGGTTGGTTTGTATAGTGAGATGCCTTGGCTCAATATCTGAAATCCGAGTGCCTTCAGAATGTTTGACGGGGATACTGCCGGCGTACTCTCCATTGTTGCTGATGGTAATATAGATTCTTGCTTGCCATGGCGAATTCTGTGAGGTGGTCTGTAAGATGCTTTTATTCATTCATTCGTCTTTTGAGACATGTGTTGGTACGCTGTGTTCTGTTGAATACGAGCCGTATCTCGTATCACAAGGCTGTTGGTTGGTCATCTATCCTCCGACTCGCTATCCACAAATGGCCCTTGTGAAGAACAACCGAGGCACTTCCAGATTCATGCCATAATGTGCCACGCGACAGATTTCATGTTGAGGTTTGCTAGGTAGCTTTTGATAACAGGTAGTCCTGCTCGATTCTGTTGAGATGCGTGTAAAGACGACAATGAGGTCTGAGGGAATGCTTGGCAAGGTGCTGGGCAGCTCTCCCCGCATCCCGGATCCATTCAAAATCGATGAGCCGGCGTTCTGCCGTCTATCCCCCATTTTCTCGGGCGGAACGCTTTCGTCCTTCTCTCCATTCGGCACTAGTGGTCCCTGATACACGTCCAATTCTCACGAGTACTTCTATACAACTCTGACAACCACACGTCTTATGCTAAGATACCCTGCCTACTCGCACACGAAGTCTTTGTTATCAGTATACGGTAGACGATCAATTTCCACAATGCCTTCGAGGATAGGTGAGCTCACAGCACTCCATTTCCCAGACCCGGGTTTCCGGTACACTACGAGTGCTAATGACTCTTCTAGAAAATCCAGCGCTCTTGTATGTCATCATGGACGGTGATATAGCAGCTCGTTACGCAGCGAACTGACAACACCACAGCATCTGCGACATTCAGGAAAAGTTCCGCGGCGCAATATGGGAATTTCCGAAGGTGTAAGCAACAACTCCTGCCTCCCTCAACTCCTTCATCTCGCCGCTCCACACCCGTTTGCTCGCTTCGCCTTATCCACGATGTGCATACCCACGAAGCTACAGTAATACCTCAAGCTGAACCATTCTTTTAACCAGCATCGCCACCGCCCAAAAAATGGTCAAAGCGGCCAAAATCCTCGACATGCCAATCTACACAACCACCCAAAATGCCGCTCGTCTAGGTCCCACAGTCTCCGAACTCAGCTCCTTATTTCCCGACAGTCACAAAACTGAAATCGATAAGACAGCCTTCAGCATGATGGTTCCCCAACTCACACAGTCGCTACTGTCCCAATCGCAAGCCGACCCTTCATCTACCGCTGCTGCGCCACATAAACCCGTGTCCGTGATCATAGTGGGCATTGAATCACACATATGCGTCACGCAGACAACGCTGGATTTATTGAGTATGGGGCACAAGGTGTATATCCTGGCCGATGGGGTGAGTAGTTGCAATGCGAATGAGAGACCGGTTGCTTTGCAGAGGTTGGCGAGGGAGGGGGCTACGATTACGACGAGTGAGAGTCTGTTGTTTGAATTGGTTGGGGACGCGGGGAGTGGCAACTTCAAGGCAATTAGTGGGCTTGTGAAGGAGATGAAGGAGGAAACTAAGGGTGCTGTAGAAACGTTTTGCAAATTGTAGATGATATCGCAGAGTTGTAGAGAGAAGGGAGAACTAGTCCTAATCATTTACCACACTTTCGATACAATTCCGCCAGTCACCGGACCTCTTCGTACCGAGCATTTACGATGTATAGCCATTAAGGAACCACCAAGTGGCTCGTGGAGGTTGTGGAAGTTGTGGCTTGCACCACTGGCATAATAATTGGACGAGCCTGAAAGTCACAAGGGTCTCGATGGTGAGGGATTTCCCGGGTGCCAAGCTCAAGTCAATGTGCTGGAAAGCCTGATGGTGAAGGCAGCCGTGGATGTGCCGAAAGTGGAGGTTTTTGGTAGAGGCCAGCAAAATTGACACCCGCTCCATCAAACAGGATCATCTCACCTAATCATTTCTCGGATATGCTGCATCTGCTGCCAGCCCGGTTACGTAAGAGCGAAGTCGGAGACCAGTTTCGTGGCATGATGAAGCTCGCCAAGGTGTTGGCAGGAAAGTCTACTGAATTTTCATCAGATAAGATGATCAGATAAGATCCAGGAATCCACCTAGTGGACTTTTCCTGCTCCACCGCGTCCACGTCTTGAGCTTCCAACGTCGTCCAGCTTCAGCCCTTGGAACCAGATCCCGTCTTCGTCGTGCCAACAATGGGTCACGCCAAGATACAGTCGACATGCCGTGTAACCCTGAAGCATCACATACAGTACTTCTATCCTCATGGCATATGCTTTCCAAGCAGACATGATCAGCAAAAAATTGGTGTGGATATACAGATACAGCTTCAGTCACCACCGGGGGTCGAATCACCGCAGAGCCTACATTGGCTATCCCCTGCTAGGTAGAACCCTGAAAGCTGCTATAGCGTCTTCCTCCGACAATGATAAGATGGTCACTTGTTGCACTTTGCCAGTGAAAAGCTGACCATTGTTTCCTCCGAAATTCGTTGCAACTTCTCGCGATCAACATGCTCCTCACTCCCTCTTTCTGCTTGTTCAAGCTGTTCTTGATCTTATTGTCTATCATCAGAAGCTCAGTCGGTGATGGTTCAAAAGATACAATCTGTATTGCTAGTATTCAAGAAGTCCTGGAGAAGTTTGTATTCGTTGATACGGTGCCCGGAGCTTCTTATATCAACTACTGCACGACCAACTTGAGCGTCACCTCCCTCTGGGCAGCTGCCAAATTGTACTGTACTGATGCTGAAATTGCGGCTGGTTATGAGCTATGGAACGGTTATTGCATCGAGTATGGCGAAGTTATATTGACACCTTACGAAGATGTTCTTCCTGTGCTCAGTGATGCTTTCATTGCCACCCTTCCTGTGGTCGAGTTTGAAGATATTGCAATCGCCAATGTATGGAATACATCTATACTGCCTTCGAATACCTTTTTCAATATCAGCTCCAGAACCATTGTGAGTCAGACTCGAAAAGAAAAGCTGCTTCAGCTGACAAGATTTAGACGACTTGGAACAAGGCGTTCCCCACTCATACACGATACGGGTAGGTATGCTTCTTTCTCGATTACTACCAGTTGTCTGACGTTCTACAGTTGGGCTGTGTATGGCTTTTGGGGAGGAATTGTGCTAATCGGCATCTTGAACCGCATCATCACTCTTGTTTTGACTTCCAGACACAACAACCGTCGTGATATTGAACAGCATCAATCGATTGCTACAACCACAGAAGGACCTTTGGGTGCTATCCGTCGCTGGACCCAGACGTATTTGATTATCCCAGCCGCCTTCGGTTCGCATCACCAGCGTCTTCTCTACGCCTGTACCATTCCGACACGCGCTGAAACGATCGTGGTGGCAGCGTTTTGGATCCTAAGCTTGATCCTGTGTTGCGTAACATATGACGTCTTTTATCCAAATCTCTAGTATGTTCACCAAGAATAGTCACGTTCCAAGCTAAAATCTGGTAGCTACGTTTCAGCTCAACAAGTATGGCGATACGTAGCCGACCGCACAGGAATGATCTGCTATGCTAATCTTCCGATCTTATGGATGCTATCAGGTCGAAACAATATATTTCAATGGTTGACAGGTTGGAATTTCGCAACTTTCAACCTTTTCCATCGCCATGTTGCCAGAATTACAACTATCGAAGCAATCGTGCATTCGGTGGCTTACACTGTCCTTGTGGTGGATGGTCAGTATACACTCCTCGTTTCTACCAACGCTAATGCATAACAGAGCAATCATTTGCTGCTTCATGGAAAGAAAACTATTTCTACATGGGTGGCATGGCCACTATCTGTATGAGCTTGTTGCTGGTCTTGTCATCTGTGTGGTTAAGACGAAAAGCCTACGAAGTGTCCCTTGTCATCCACATTGTCTTTTCCATCCTTGTGATTGTTGGATTGTTTTAGTGAGTTCTTCAACCTATGATAGATGCCGGACTAAACTCTGCCAGCCACACCGCTATCTTCGAAGGCGCGTACGAACCGTACTTATGGCCTGTTGTTGCAATCTGGATCTTCGAACGTTTCGCTCGACTTGTAAGATTGGTTTATTGCAACTTGAGACTCAGTAGTGGTCATCTCACTAGTACACATACAACAGCAACATATGACAAGGAAGCGGATATTGTCAGGATCCAGGTGACGCAAACTTCTCGAATGCTCAAACCAGAGCCAGGGCAACACTACTTCCTCTACCAGCCAATGGGTTGGAAAGGATACGAGAATCATCCACTATCATTAGCTAGTTGGACAGCAACAGAGATGCCAGACTCCTCTCGCTCTTCCTCATCTGAGATTGCAACAGCAAACGATAAAGACCTACAAGTCACAATTAGCACACCCACAGACGCTCAAAACCCATCAACCACGCATGACGCACTAATCTTCTACGCTCGCCCCTACGGTAGCTGGACCCAACGACTCCGCAACGAATGCCTCAAATCACCGACCGGTTCGATCAACCCAACAATCCTCCTCGAAGGACCCTACGGCCACCAAAGCCCACTCCACCGCTACGAAAACGTCCTCCTCATCGTAGGTGGAGCCGGAATCACGGCAGCGCTCCCCTACATTAACGACCACATCCTACGAAAGCAAATCGACAGCACAAAAACGCGACAATTAACATTGGTCTGGACAACTAAACAACCAGCCATGATCCACACCATCGCACAACGTGAACTCCGGCACGCACTCGCCCATCCCGACATAGATTTCCATTTCTTCGCCACCGGAAAACCACTAGCCAGCACTGCTCACAAGGATATATCGGAACAACAACACCGTGGTTCCGAAACAGCACCACAGATAGCATACGGTCGTCCCGATATACCAAGCACGATCTACAATGTCGTCAATAACGCCGCAGAAGCAGGTTCCATAGGAGGCAGTGTTGCGGTGTTATGCTGTGGTCCAGCTGCCATGGCAGATGAAGCCAGAGCTACAGTCGCCGAAGCTATGAGGAGGAAGAAAGTTAGCGCTGCTTACTTTGAGGAGGCGTTTGGATGGTGATGACATATCGGGGTACAGTATCAAGAGCTCAAACCTGACCAGACAATGTACAGTATCTTGTCAGAAAGGCAGGGAGTATGGATTTAAAGTATCCATATCCTTCAACCATACATGTATAGCAAGAAGAAACAAGATGCATGTCCTACAGCCAGAACCCTCATAGGTACCTAAACAACAACCAACATCGTCGTTGGGCTTGTTGTCACGTATCTTATCTTGCATCACGTTAGTACCATTGAATTACATAGGCACTTACATGCCCTTTGGTATTAAATATACCACCTATCTATCTAGCCGTCCGAATTACATAACGAAGGAAAAATGCCAATCACCGTTCTTGCAGTAGACATAAGACGTAGACTGCAGGATATAACTATCCCTCCATACCTATACATACATGTAACCCAAACACCTATATCCTGTCCTATCTTATCCGATCTCATCTTACTCTCAATACATCTACATAAATATATATGCTACGCAGGGCAATACCTACCTAGCTTAGTGAGTCAACAAACGATCTACTAAGTCCGTTACCTGTCGCAAAAAGAAAGGAAATAAACACGTAGTGTAGGTACAGTGGTACACGATAAAACCTACGCCAGGCTGTGCTTATACGTAATACAACTCCTTCCGTCGGCGGCAGTACCTACCTTATCGAACGTGAGGCATCGATCTCGTATGTATGATATATGGACGGCGGATCTACGGTACAGACTATGAGGTCAAAAAATGCAATATCTGAATTACAGGATGTGGATGGTAAATAACACAAGCATGCTGCACAAGGGCTACACTTTTGGTTTTATTTAAGTACCCATGCACATTCAATGAAAGAGGCTTCGCACATAAAATCGGCTAAATTGACCAGCGCATTTACGCCGATGGTACTGGTAGTATGAAAAGACGAGATTCAACGTTATGGTCCACCAGTTGTGGTTGTCTTCCGCTGCGTCCCGCTGTTCAACCATCCAAAAGCACTTCCTGAGCCAATTGGGTTGGTCCGCAATGCAGGAGTCGGTTGTGCTATCGTCTTGCTCCCATCTTGCTCATCCACACCTACTCTTGGTAATTCTGGTCCGTTGGTTGTCGTCGGTGTACCTGGATTGCTTGCTGTTCTGTTAACGTTTGCCATTGACTTTCCACCCGGTCGAAGCACTTTCATTGGTCTTGGCGCATTGTGTCGTAGTTGACCTGCAGCCGACTTTCCGTCGATTGACGACTGAGATGGAGCAGGGTTGTTTGTAGCATTTCGCCAGGACGAAGACCAGACACCGGAGTTGGTTTTACTGATTGGCGTTGTGGTTGACTTTTCACTCTCTGTGCCAGATTTTGGCTCATCACCAATGTTCAGCCCTAGTCGAGATGCAAGGTCTGTGCTTGAGTGAGTTAGAATCTCCCGAGGCGTATCTGATCTCTGGATATCTGATGCACTTGAAGACATTACTCCTGTACTAGGTGGAGCATCTGTGGTTGGTGATGCTGGACCGTGAACCGAGCTCAGTCTGCTTCTGCTTGGTCGTCCTATTATTCCTGGAGCGGAGGTGTCACTGACCATGTCAGAGGGGACTACCTCCGAGGTTGTGGAGTCACTTCGATTTCGGGCTTTGGTCACAAGGTAGCGGTAAACATTATCGTCTTCTGGTCTGACAAGTGGAATCGACAGCTGATTGCGATCATCATCAAATATCACGAGTTTATCTTGTGACAGGAGAAGATCAGCACTCTGCTGGCGGAGGATATCACTACCGAGAACGATCTGTATCGATTTGTCTTGTGAGGGCCGGTCGTCAACCACAAACTTCGTTGTAACTGTTGGCACTTGAGGTGAGGGACTAGCTGATCGAGATGACGGAATGTTGATCTTTGCTTCAGTCATGTACACTAACAATCGAATCTTGCGCAAACCGTTCTCTTCCACTATCGAACCGTCCAGTCCAAGGTGCTGTAGTGTATGCAGGCCTATGGAGGAGACAGCTGCGCCCGTGCATATAGCAGCATACAGCAAAGTATCGTTAGTGAACGTTTCAGTGAGCCAGCATCGAATGATAGCAGGGCATGGACCGAGGGCAAACAAGCCTGGTGGAGGATGACCGGATGTTCTTGGTGAATTGTGTATCGAACCTAGTAGACGACTGTTTTCCAATCCAAAACTATTGGCTCTTCCAAAGCCCACCGTGCTGCCTCGCCCATCAGAACGATGCGACAACGATCTTTCGGACAGTGGATGACTGCCCAACCCACTGCCAGTCCGGGTTGGGAGATCTATCGATTGTCTCGAAGGAGCATAGTGATTAGCGCTCTCGTCAAATCGCACAGAGTTCGCTCTAGATGTGAATCTTCTCACGTCGTCATCTGTGTTCAGCGTCAATGAGGAGATCATGCCGCCTGGGGTATCGTTGTCGAAATTTCGGAAAGCTTCAGCTGCAGGATTGAGGGTCGACTCTATAACACTCAGAGTCAGCTGACTTCTCAGGGTTGAAGTAGATACTTACCAGTATGAGACGAGCCTAAAGCGGATGGGAAGGGTGAGGAAGAACCCCATAGACTTTTCGACTTGACGCCATCCTCACCCTTCTTCTCTAAGCGCATAATGCGCTCACCTTGTTGTGCCTGCGCTGTGGTCAAGTCGTTAACAGCAGTTTGCAATCGCCAGAAATCCTCTTTTGTAGCGAAGCTTGTCCCATCCATTGCCCGGTAACCTAACAGCGCAGCCGCCTCTCACAAGCCAATTCTTCACTCGAGATCTGATCTGCCAAAAGGAAGCACATCCGAGATCAAAACTGACCAAGCCTTCGACAGAGAAGTGAAACAAGATTGGTATGCAAGGTCTTTTCTCAAGTCAGACGCCCTTCGAGCAGGTTCGCTGCTAGGTAGTCGCAATCAATGTTTTTCTCCGTCTTCAGTCTTTACAAATTTTGATATCGAGGTGACAATCTTCAACAGATCTCTTGTGTTTAGGCCAGGGTTAACGACTGCGCTGTGAAATGTGTACTCTCCAGGTTACAAGACTTAATCAACACTGAAATAGTGCGATTTCAACTGGCAATTCAAAAAGCCAACCGTCGTGGTGGAGGGTTCGTTGGGTGGAAAGGTTCGTCTTCGCGGGCAGCGCTGGTGGTAGTAGAGAGACCAACTTAGTGTCTTGCAGTAGGGTGATGATGATAGTGGGTTAATTAAAGCGAGGTACCGCTGCGGACGTGGTGAAGGTGATGGTACAAGCGCAAAATAGTGATGGGATTTCAGCGCAGCCTTTGTCTATTCTGAGAGAAGTAGGAAAAGTCGACTATAGTGACAACTGCAGAGCTCTAATCACTGCGAAATGTATGAAATACATATTGACATTAGTTGCTGCATCGAGGATCATCCTTCCGCATACTTCTGCCAAGATTTTCTAGAAGCTTTCCGAAGGAGCCTCATCATTTCAACATCTATCCTTTCACAGCAGGTGGTAGACATCAATTTCACAAAGCACGTAATAGACATAGGGCAGGACACAGGTAGATATGCAGAGTCAAACCCAGACAGAGCCCGACAATTTGTTTGAAAGAAGTGGATTGGCATGAAATTGATCATTATGGTCAAGTTCTCTCACACAGCAATCGAGCCAAGCAGTTATCACGACTCAAGAGAGCCATTTGATTTTTGCTGAACTCTGGAAATTCCAGTTCTGATAGTCCTGTCCAAATAGATACAGCTCGTCTAGGAATGCAGGAATAAAGCTCCCCGGTCCTCGACACGATGGGTTTTCAGCAGCCCTCTCGGCTGCTAGCTCGTAGTGCAAAATCCCTGCCAGCGCAGCAACAAATTTGTCATCGCGGTGTACTGCCATGTAACTTGTAATAACACTACCAAGAGCACAACCGCTACCAGTAATCTTCCCAAGAAGACTACTGCCGTTGGATATGGCTACCGTGCGCGACCCGTCCGACAAGTAGTCTATAGCACCAGTCATGAGGACGATACATCGTTCTCGTTGAGCTAGAGATCGGACAACATCTGCTTTTTGCTGCTCGTTCGACGTCGACGGGCCTGAATCAACACCACGTTGTTGAATGCTAGAAGATCCTGATACTGCACCAATCTCCCCTTCGTTGCCTTTAATCGCGGAGTAGAAGCCTGCAGTGAGTAATGTTTGAATGGCCGCTCGTCGCACGGAGGTGGCACCGCCGCCCACTGGATCGAGTAAAACGGGATTTCCGACAGCATTATACGCTTTAACACCAGCCTGGTAGGTGCTTAAGATGTCTGGCGTAATAGTGCCCATATTGATAACAAGCCCTCCTCCCAATTTGGCCAGATCAGGGGCTTCTATTCCGTTCATTGACATGATGGGAGACGAACCTGTTGCCAGGCACACGTTGGCTGCAAAATTTTGGACAACTGTGTTGGTCATGTTGTGGCACAACACGGATGATGAAACGTGTTTCTTAATGATATCGGGAACCTGCTTGAGTACTTCCTCCGTAGTAGTAGCTGCCACAATACCAGGACGCGTGCTGATGTAGAATTTCTCTGCGACACTTTGTATACGTTCTCGCAGAATGGATGCTGCTTTCCGAGGATCTGATGCAGCCATGATGGCGCTTACAACAGCCACACCATTGAGTTTATTGTTTCCAAACGCCGATTGATGCAGAACACGTTGAATGTTAGCTTCGTTGATGCTCCCTATTGCAACACATCCAACGTTGTGCTGCGTACCTGTTTTGCATCTTGATAGGATAAATTGTGCACCTCTGGTACCTATAATAGACTTTGTATCTTTCTTACTAGACCATGTCAGTGTAAGAATATCGTGAATTTCTAGTGATGCTTACGTTGGCGTGGCGAACATAGTTCCAATGCCTAGATAATCAGCTCCGTTTTTTATAGCAGCTTCGGCCTCCTCGAGTGATGATGCCGTTACGCCGATGATGGCATCCTGCGGTAGTAACTTCTTGGCCTCAGACAGACTCATGTCATCTTGGCCGATGTGCACCCCCTCGGCACCGACAGCAAGACAGACGTCCAACCGGTCGTTGATTAGTAATGGAACGTTGTACTGTTTGGTCACTGTGTGGAGCTTGGAGGCCGTTTCGATCAACACGCTGGTGTCGGCATGTTTATCGCGATATTGTACTAAGGTGACACCTCCTTTGAGTGCTTCCTCCACAACATGACAGATGTCTTTGTCACCAAGGATTTCCGGAGTAGAGTCTGTAACAAGGTATAGGCTGAGGTCAAGTTTCGTCCTGGCGGACATGGTGACAACGGGACAATCGCTCTTCAAGATGAATTGGATGGAGCACGTCGACTTGTATTGGACGAGGAAGTCCGTGCTTGTTCTTGGTCCCAAGGTAATGGCAAACTTAGATCTGCATTTTTAATTGGTACTGTTCATGGTGAGTACCTAGCTCGTCAATATAGAACACAAGATACCTTGACAGCAACAGGGAGTCACAAGGCAAGATGAAATTCGATGAAGCATGAATAGAGAAGACAAGCTGTGGAGCGTGTTTAGCATTGAAGCGGTTGTGACATGCGAGTTCGACACGATTCGTTGAAGAACAACATGTCGTTATGCTCGCCATTTCCAGATCTACAGAATGATATGGATTCGTGACACTGAAGAACGGGAAGGCAAACTATAATCCCAGTGTTTGAGGAGTTGTTGAAAGCTTCAAGCTGTCCTTTGTCAGACGAACAGGTCAAGCAGGCACCGATCATGCATGGTTCAAACGCACGTTCTGAGTGGTTATCAAAGATACTGGCTGAGTTCGTGAGTGTTGCATTAGCGAAGTTTTGTCGGATTGACGTTCACCGTTCATGCCTGCAACACGCGAGTCAAGCCGACAATTCCGCCCATTTGGGCGTCGTTTAAGTGATGACCCGTAACCCAGTCCGGCTGTCCCAGGACCTGTTCCCGTCCCGAGCGTGCATAGTTGACTCTTTCGTTGGTTGGAAAATGCCCCATTCACTTGCGGTTCGCCTCCTCGAGTCATCATCATTAATATCCGCTCCCCGTGGTCGGTGGTTTATTTTCTAGCCTCTTCCGCTAACAACTTTTCTTTCTTCCCTTCTCTGCGGTACCACAAACCACTCTATCATTCCATCAATCGAGTGCATTCGATCTCGATATCGTATCTGTCGTCCCCTACTGCGCCTTTGCAAAGGATAAACTCGCTCGCCCAATTGCTCAGTTGGAGCCGTCGCGCAACCAGTACTCGATACCACCCAACCTGTGAGATAGACAAGTCGCCGCCGATTGTCTATGTATCGTTACCACCCGTCGACCTCATTCCCTCAAAATTCGCAATTATTACCGCTTCCGAGGAAACCTCGTAGAAACCATTCAAGATTCACCTATGGTTGATTTCTGTCAACCCAGGACACAAAGGTTCATGTTTACACCAGACAATCAGTGGTAATCCTCCACGCATGTCTAGTCACAAGTCGACAACGAACAGCAATCTTTCCTTCTTCTAAATCTAAACATTCAAATTGTGGCTCTCGCATATCTTTGGCAAAACCCTGATCAATATCCGCAAAAATGGCTACCATCAATGTGAGTATGCTTCGAAACAAAATTCCGAAGCTTCAAACTAACAGCTCCCAGATTCGTCGCGATGTCGCCGATCCCTTCTACCGCTACAAGATGGAACGTATTGTCTCCAAGATTGAGGGTAAGGGTAACGGTATCAAGACTGTTGTGGCCAACCTCCCAAGCGTCGCTCAATCGCTAGCCCGCCCACCTGCCTACGTTATCAAGTACTTCGGTCTCGAACTCGGTGCCCAAACTAAGCTGAATCCTAAGGATGACCGTTGGATCATCAACGGAGCTCATCAATCAGACAAACTTCAAGAGTCTCTTGATGGTTTCATCAACAAATTTGTCCTTTGCAAGGACTGCAAGAACCCCGAAACTGAGATCAATATCAAAGATGGCCGAATTCTACTTGATTGCAAGGCATGTGGTCAGAGAACGGCGGTAGACATCAGGCACAAACTCAGCGGATTTATCCTCAAGAACGAGCCACAAGGAGGTAAAAAGGGAAAGAAGGAGAAGATGAGCCGTCGTGACAGAGCCAAGCTTGAAGCTCAGGAGAATGGTTCACTCAATGGAACAACCAGCCCTCACGAGTCCAACTCTGACAAAGGTGCTGATGACGACGGTGATGAAGAAATCGCTGCTGGAAGTGATGATGAGTTTACCAAGCAAATTACGGAAGATGCCAAGCACATCGAGGCACATACCAATGGTGATGCTAAGGAAGAGGAATGGGCTGTTGACACTTCTGCTGAAGCCGTTGCTGCTCGTGCCAAAGAATTGCCCAGCGATCTCAAGCGATCCCTTGCATTGGACGATGACGAAGATGGTGAAGAGAATGGAACCAGTGTTTATGACCAACTTGGAACCTGGATAGATGAGCAAGCCAAAGAAAAAGGTGGTGTTGGTAACGTTGAAGATGTCGATGTCTACAAGAAGGCCGCCGAGCTCGGCATTGAGAGCAAGCACAAGACCCTTACAGTTCTTGCTCAGACCATCTTTGACGACAATATCGTCGCACAGATTCCCAAGCGAGCTGCTATGTTGCACAAGATGATCGGCGACTCCGAGAAACACCAAAAGGCCTTCCTTGGTGGTATTGAGCGCTTCGTCGGTAACGACCACAAGGAGCTCATTCCTAAAGTGCCTCAAATTCTTATGACTCTTTACCAGAGCGATGTCATTACCGAGGAGATTGCTAAGCCATGGGGCGGCAAAGCAAGCAAGAAGTACGTCGATATTGCCATCAGCCGAAAGGTCCGACAGGCTGCCGAACCCTTCTTGAAGTGGCTCGAAGAGGCTGATAGTGAGGAAGAGGAGAGTGACGACGAGTAGGGGCTGTCCTGGATTTCTTCAGAAAGCCTCAAGGACATTTCTTCTCACAGTCTCCTAGCTTCACCTTGTTCAATTCTCGCCATGTGTTCGATCAGCACATCATCATCTCTTCTCAGCACAAAGGTCTCTACTCCAGTAATGTCGATGATCTCAATTCCTGATTTCGGTCTCTTCTTCGCACCAATGATAGGTACAACACATGATTGCTCATTCAGTAATCAGTGTCGACCTACATGCCACTCCTTCAAACCAGACAGATAGTTCCTCGCTTCGTCTTCAAGTTCCAAGCTTATAGATAGGTAGGTCCAAAAAAAATAGATTGCGTTTGCCACACTAAATCTCTAATCCCTTTCGAACTGTTGGATATTGAATCGTGCACCGCATTCTTTTCTTCCTTACCACGCTCGTACTGATCCAACCATACCTCATGTCACAGATTATTAGAATCAAGGGTCACATGTGCTATTATCCCCTCCATTATTAAAAAAACACTATAACCCCAATCTCAGACTACGCTCAAGAGAACACATCATAAAGCATAAACCGTGTCCTTCGTGGGCAGTCCTAATCATGCATATATCTATCAGCGAAGCAGTATTAGTACCACGCAATAATATGGTGTAAGATAGTATGGATGTTAAGGATACTGATTCTGCAGAAACACGGATTCATCTCTCGATTCTAATTTGTATACATAGTACATACTCTACGCTAATGATACGACCATGCGGTTGTTCCTGAATAACAATGAGAAAGGGTACTGCAAAAGACTCAACCTGCTGCCGATTTAATGTCCATTCGTTGTTGCGAACCCAGTGCCGTGCCATGCGAGTCCTTTCATCGCTAGGGATTCGTCGATCCATCCTTCCTCTTGATCTTCTTCTTCATCATTGTCTGCGCTATGCTTCTAGCTCCGTTTCTCACAAGTCCTAACATACCTTACGAATGTCTTCTTGTGGACCATACCCCTGTACTCGCCGTCACTAACCACGCAGACATATCGTAAGCCTAGCTTGACGAAGCATTGGTAGACAAGGTCCATGGGAGAATGAATGTCGAGCGCCACCGGTGCGGGGTCGATAAAGGGTGTTAGATCGGCTGTTTCGGTGACACTGTTTTCTGATACGGATTCTTCGTCGTCGGCTAGCATTACGGAATCGTAACTGGCGTGTAGGTTTCTGTTTGTGTCCGGCCAGCTATGATGGTGCGGATGTGAAGATGTAGACAGCAGACACATCGTCTCTTCGTCTGGTGTTTCGAGTTTATCCAGAGCGAATTCCAGGTCGGGAACTGGAATTAACCCAATGAGAATCTTGTCACGCACGATTGGTAGACCACCATCGAGTTCGCCGGCTGATTGTAACTGATTCAACTTCGTGCGCAGTTCACTGGCCCTGACGTACGGACTGATGGTAACGTCGATAAGCTTATCGATGCGTAGTCTTGGGACGATGTCACCTAGTTCCGAATCGAAGACAGGACTGGCTTTATTATCGAGGAATGGATAGGAGTTCATATCTGTCAACAAGTCGTAGATGGAATATGGTTCAACCGCATCGGCTGTCCATTTTGCGATGAGGATGGCTAGCGAGAAAGGAAGGACATGGTCGAGAGAACCAGTCAACTCAAAGAGTATAACCGCTAGGGTGATTGTGAGTCGTGTGACACCACACATGGTTGCACCAGCTGCGACCAGAGCGTAGACACCAGGTGTGATGCATTCTTCAATGGATCCGTTAGAGTGATTGGTGCAGTAACCAAAAGCCCAGGAATTAGGAAAACGATAGACAAGGTATTGAACAGTGTGACCCACCATGCGCCCCATGAGGCCGCCAACGACCATAGATGGGACGTAAATACCGGCAGGAACTTTGATACCGAAGGTGATAATTGTGAGGATGGCTTTGATCACAAACGCCATGAAGAGATACCAGATTACGCTGGGAATATCTTCGGCAGCAGGACAAAGACCTGTCATGCCAGCAGAGCCCTGCGTACAAGGACTGGCTAGCTCGGCAAGAAGTTCGGCGACTGGGAGGCGGGTATATCTGTTCCAGAAACTTGTGAGACCAGTAATGAGGGCCACGAGGATGACTTCGACGATTGGGTACTTTTTGATTGTGGGGATGCGTCGGAAGGTTGTCGCCCAGAACTTTGAGGCTTTGATGAAAAGAGCGCCAAGCAGACCACCTGCGAAGCCAAGAAACCCGAACCAGAAGAGTTCGAAGACTCGCCAGTCTGTAATGTATCTGACCTCGAAAAGGACAATTTTGCTAGTTCCGTACGGGTTGAGGAATTTAAGTCCAAGGGCGGCAGCAATGCAGCAGAAAAAGGTGCGAAATAGTGTCTTGGGTGGAAAGTAGTAGCTGACTTCCTCGAGACCAAAAAGGACACCTCCAAGCGGGGAACCGAACGCTACAGCGACACCAGAGGATGCACTGGCTGAAAGAACTTCTCTTCGCTTGCCATCGTTGTCGTTGAACTTGGCAAAGAGTCGACAAGCAACATTGCCAATGCATGTAGCAATATGAACATATGGCCCTTCCTTGCCGAGACTCATGCCGGAGGACACACTGAGGATAAGAGCAAATATTTTCAAAACAAGAGTGCGTAACCCAAGATAACCATGGAGGACGAACCCCGATAAAATGACCTTGACCTCCGCAACACCACTGCCGGCGGCTGAGTAGTATATACTAGCTGGTAAAGAGTTGCCTCCGACAAGAGGCCGTGATGAGGAACTGTCCTTGTCGTCCTCAAGTTGGGCACTTAACCTCTTTGCAGCCCCTAAATTCTCGTCAAACGTGGCAGCAATCGAGGATGGAGCGACAGTCTTGGAAAGGAGTGTGAGACAGCAAGATGCACAAGCCAATAGAACGATCCAGAGGATGAAAGCTATGTAGTCGATCCAGACGGTTCTATCATTATCTGATTTGACCAGTTCTGACCAAGTCCGCCAACGGGCGCAGCTCGTACCACCAAGGCAACAATTCTTGTGATTCAGCCATGGCTTGTCGGAGCAGTAGCCTCTCTTGATGTCGAATATAGCGGACTCGCTCACGTCAATGAAATAGGCGACAAGAGCAGTTAGTATACCGATAAGAAACACAAGTATCCAGCCCTGTATTGAATCGAACCATACGATCAGCCTACCTCTCCAGCCCTTCAATCGTCTCAGACGTAATGCCCGGTAGCCGTCCGCAATACTGTCATGTACCCAGTCTGTGGAAGTGAATTGATCGTACCAGGCTCTTTCATCAGCCATCAACCTCCCTGTAACGGATTGATGCAGTCTTGGAGTCCTTAGACCACTTGCTCGAAGGAATAACGGGCTCGATGGCAAAGAGTTTCCCCCAGTATTCATTCTTGCGGGTGTCCTCCGTAAGTGCAGACTGTGAGCCATGCTGCTGATTCTTGAAAGACCTCCTGGTCTAGGTGAGATTCCCCCGCTCGTCGTATAATTACGGCGTATAGGACTTTCACAAGTAGGAAGCAAAGCAGTCCGCTCGTCGCTCTCTTCCAATTGTGCATCGTTGGCAGATGCGGAGGTCTTCTTTCGTAGTATGGTGGGGTGAGCACCCGTCTCGATCGAAAGGTTTGCTGAGGACATGGTGCTTGTGTCTCTACTGTTAATGTGACTGGGTACAGGGTGGGGATCTGAGTTCGGTATGGTTGGCAAGATTGATAGAGACAAAAGGCTTAGCAACAAGAGCAAAGAAGGGAATGAGGGCAAGGCGAGCTGGCCTCGGGCCTACTGCTCGTCAATGATAGAAAGCATGCTAATGGAACAACGGTAGGAGGTCGACGACTGCCTGTATGATTTCTTGACAAGGCAATATTCGAACATGAAAGGCCTTACGACTTCAGGCGATACCGTGATAACAAACCAATTGTGAGAAGCAAGTGCGCAGTGAATATCAGGTGGTAAAGAACGTGGAGATCATAGTGAATATGGGTGTGGTATCAATGGCAGAGTCCTGTTCTTTGTCTAGGTAAAGAATTTAGAGGTCATTCGTGGGCGAGCATCATCTGATGCATTGTTGTTGTGTCTCGCATGCCAGTGGGCAGTTTGGATCTAGAGGTAGCAACCCGCTCTGAGACCAACCACTAGCCGCCAAGAGGTGGTGTGGATCGGAAGCCTGGGCCATTTGTCGGTCAATACGTGTGTTCAATGAATGCCACGCGTTTCTTCCGAATCTCATCGAGAATTGGTAGGAGACGCAGACATTTGTGAAAGCTACAACACTAGAAGATTGAGGATGATGTGCATGCGTGAATGATCACGGAGCACGAAATTTGACTTTTGACGTAGCACGTGCATACTGCTTCTCTTCCACCTGACCAGCAGCATATCGAGCCTCTTACAGGCCTCTGTCTAGCTGCATGTCACTTGCATGGAGCTATTCGAGGATAGTGGTCATGCACGGCACCAACTTTGGGATAGCATGCAGCGTGGGATGAAGGATATCACCACACAAGGACACCTTTGAATACAGTAGGTCTGCACGCTCCGTTCTGCAATTAGCTGTCTGCTTGATGTGGGATTGTATGGAGAAGGGGAGTAAAGATAATCCATGGTCAGGAGTGTTCAATTCCAAGCGGTGTCCCTTATGGGCCCAGCATGGTGGCAGGTCGGTATGGAAGCCCCCACCTTCCTGATGGCAACTATTCGAGACGTTCTTGAGAGACTTACTGTCTTCCACACCACACTGACAGCGACCGAAGATTTATGCCTGCTCTGCAAGCAAGAGATGGTCAAATTTCCCGGAACGTGGATATGACCAAATATCCAGCGATCTCGACACCCATCCACCATACCCCCAGACCGTCCACCGAAATCATGTCCACATCGCCGAGTCTGCTTCCACAGACAGAGCTTGAGCCACCTCCTAACACTACAACCGCACACGATCTCTCCCAATCTGGCCCTTTAGAATATCCGCAGTTCATTCTTTTTGGCGACAGTATCACGCAGTTCGGCACCCTAACACTCCAACCATATCTGCAAACTCAGTACATACGCCGCTTGGACGTCATCAACAGAGGTTTATCAGGCTTTACATCTGTGATGGGGCTAAAAGCACTGCAAAGAATCCTTCCTTCGACTTCTTCTCCTTCATCCTGGCCTCACATCAAGCTCATCACCATCTTCTTTGGTGCCAACGATGCATGCATACCAGGAGAACATCAGCATGTCAGTCTTCAATCATACATCGATACAGTCAGAGAAATCATCCACTATCCAGTCTTACAACAGCAGGGATCTCGCAGAACACAAGTCATCGTTATTACTCCACCACCTGTCAACGAGCATCAACTGGTACGTATGCCGTCCGGTAGCTTTCAGCGAAGGGCAGGGATCACATCGCAGTACGCCAGAGCTGTAGCTGAAGAAGGGAGAATCAACAATATTGCTGTGCTAGATTTGTGGACAATCCTAATGCGCAAGGTTGGATGGGAAGAGTCCATGGGTCGAGAATGTTGCTGTAAACATATTCCATACCACATGAGGCCTATACGAACAACGAGCGCCACCAGAGTCCAGCATATTCCAGGCTGTTATCACCTTGCTCCTTCTTCTTCTGATGCTGATTACCAGCTTTCGGACTTCCTGACTGATGGTCTTCATTTTACGAAGCTTGGTTACGATGTTCTCTACTCCGAGTTGATGAAACTGATACGACGCGATTTATCAGAATACGCCCCGGAGAATTTGCCATTCGTTCTGCCGGAATGGAGGGATGTGCTGAACCTGCCAAATCCCTGAAGAGCAACGCTAGAGGCCCTGACATTTGCTATTACCGCCAGAACAGGCTGCGTTCATAAATACGCAGTGGTAGAAGTAGTAGTGGTTATGGAACCCAGATGTTGAGATCCTCGACTTGTAGTACGATGGTCGTTGCTGAACGTCAATGCTGGAACGCCTGATAGCATCTCTGGGATACGCCGTATCTCGTATCTCGTGTGTGACAGACGCTCTGACAACTACTCCTTACCTACCCTTCTGCCTTTTCTGGCAGGCAGCACACTCTGTACTTCTCATCATATAAAGAATGACCACTTTTCCTTATGCTGTTAGCATGGCCGCAACATCGAGAACTGTCGAGATTGGCAAACCGCAATCTGACAGTCTATTCATCTAGCCTTTGATTTCAGTCATCTCCAGCACAACAACTAGTCTTCGTCCTATCCAGGCATAGAATTGACATGATGCCTGGCTGGACGATTCAGAGGTCATTCTACGATCCATCACGGGATCATGGTGCATGGTCACCATCAACCAGCATGGCAAACTTCTGCGAAACGGACTATCAATTCCATTACTTCGGCGAATTTGTCAACACGGTCAGTAACTTGGCTTATATATACTTTGCGCTATATCCCGCCTCACGTCTTTGGGACACAGTAACTAGGCGACCACTGAAAGCGCAAAACTCGCTGTCAGAAAATCCTCGCCCGACAAGGCAGCATGACAAAGTCATTTGGGACTCTCACACGATCTCACTTGTTCTTGTTGGCATAACATCTGGTCTGTTCCACGCTACACTCCATGCACTTCCTCAATGGCTCGACGAAACAAGCATGTACCTTTTGGGCGGATCCTTCGCTTATTCTGTACTGATAACGAAGTACGATACCACACCTTCACCAATCAAAGACAACCGAGACAATCATCAAAGAACACAACGCATTGCCCACCATGATCGTCGCCTCGTCTTCCTATCTTTGTTTTTTGTACTCTCTATCACCTCCCTGGTTAGCCGGTATACCGGCAATCTCGACATCCATAGTTTAACCTTCGGGCTTCTGCTCGTCGGTTCAGGGATTAAAATGATCTACCTGATATTCATCTTCCAACCTCCGCCACACCTCAATATCAAGACCACCTTCCTCGGCTTCTCAGTCACACTCGCTCAGCGCAAGATGCTCATCTCGCTAGTTCAGGCTGGAATGCTCCTTCATCTTGCATTTACGCTATGGTTAATAGACTGCAACCCCATGTTCTGCGGCTACCTTCGACATCTGCGAGATGAGATTCTTGGCAACTCAGGAGTGGGTAGGGGGCTAGGATTCCTGACAGAGCTGCATGGTTGGTGGCATGTACTCACAGCTGCCGCGGCAGGCAAGTATATTGGGTTGTTACGGCTGTTGACCACAGAAGCAGAAGCCTGAAACCTGAGAGACTATGAAGATATCTGCCTTCATACCAGCAGTGGAAGAAAAAGGGTAGCATAAAATCCCAGATGAATACGTAGACACTGCCTACATAACCGTATCCGTCTCGAGAATCTGAAGATACCCAGCTTCGAGTGCCAGCTTTCACGCAAGCATGTACTATTGGGACAAATATAGCCTAATTAGAGGAACATTGTACTGGTAACGAGGATTAGCTTACGTACACAAGATGATTACATGAGGCGTGCGGGAAGTGGGGGTGTGGAGGAGCTGGGGTACCCCTTACGGTTCGCTTATTATGTCCCATGTTCAATTCATTTCCTGCATGGCTACATACGATACTGTAGGAGGAAACACAAACGTGAAAATAATTATGTTCATGAACAGTACAAATTATGCGTCCTTAGGTGATGTAAGGACAAAAAGGACGAGCTACTTGACAAACTATAAGAACTGGCAAGTCATCCTAATCATCTACAATTCACATATTCCCCAGAAGACTAGTGTGTAGGTAGCCATCAAGTAGTAAGTCAGCGACGATGGCGAACACAGCAGAAGACACCAAGAATGCACCATACCGTGACAAATCCCTGCCCATCGATGACCGTGTCAACGACCTCCTCTCAAGAATGACCCTAGCCGAGAAAGCAGGCCAACTCTTCCACACCATGATCCTAGTCGGCCCGAACGGCACACTCATGGGCGCAAACCCAGCCTTCCACCTCGACAGCGCCGACACCAACATAGGCACAAAGCACATGACACATTTCAACCTGATCGGCCCTGTGCACGGCTCCAAAATGACAGCCGAATGGCACAACCGACTGCAGGAACGCGCACTTCAAACCAGGTTGGGCATTCCGATCACTCTCTCCTCCGATCCACGGAACCACTTCACGGACAATCCGGGCGCGGCATTCAATGCAGGAGATTTCTCGCAGTGGCCTGAGACGCTTGGTCTAGCGGCGATCCGCTTGCCTGAGTTGGCGGAGGAGTTTGCTGATATTGCGCGACAAGAGTATCTGGCCGTTGGTCTGAGAGTGTCACTGCATCCGCAAGTCGATCTTGCTACCGAACCGCGATGGGCTCGCATCAACGCTACATTCGGCGAAGATGCAGATTTGTCCGGCGAGCTCGTCGAGGCATACATTCGTGGATTCCAGGGTCCGAAGCTAGGTCCCGAGTCAGTAGCAACCATGACAAAGCACTTCCCTGGAGGCGGGCCACAAAAGGACGGTGAAGACCCGCATTTCACATACGGCAAGGAACAGGTCTATCCAGGCAACAACTTCGACTACCACCTGGAACCATTCAAGAAAGCCATCGCCGCCGGCGGCTCCCAAATGATGCCATACTACGGCATGCCAATCGGCACCGAACACGAAGAAGTCGGCTTCGCATTCAGCAAAGGCATCATCACCGACCTGCTGCGCAACAAACTCGGTTTCCAAGGCATCGTCTGCAGCGACTGGGGCTTAATAACCGACGCAAGCGTTCTAGGCCAAGACATGCCCGCTCGAGCCTGGGGATGCGAGCACCTCAGCCCCCTGGAACGAATCGTCAAAATTCTGGACGCGGGATGCGACCAATTCGGCGGCGAAGCATGCCCACAATATGTAATCGAAGCCGTTGAAAGAAACTTAATCTCCACAACCAGACTCAACACCTCCGTCAAACGCCTGCTCAAAGAGAAATTCACCCTAGGCCTCTTCGACAATCCCTTCGTCGATCCCGAGCACGCCGCAGCAACAGTTGGTAAAAAAGCATTTTGTGAAGCCGGCGAAGCTGCCCAACGACGAGCCTACACCCTCCTCAAAAACAAAAACAACATCCTCCCACTAAAACCCAAGCAACAAGACAACCCTCTAAAAATCTACGTCGAAAACATTCCCCCTTCCCTCCTGAAATCCAAATTCCAACAAAACAACATCCCTATCACCACCGTCCAAACTCCAGAAGAAGCAGACATAGCCCTCCTCCGCCTCCAAACACCTTACGACACAACCCGAACGGGCGGATTCGAAAAATTCTTCCACGCCGGCCCCCTTTCCTTCTCCTCCTCCGAAATCACGCGCCAAGCCCAAATCTTCAACACAGTCCCCACAATCGTAGATCTGTATCTCGATCGCCCCGCTATAATCCCTGAGATAGCGGACGGTGCGGCGGCGTTATTGTGTAACTATGGGAGTAGTTGTGAGGCGTTTTTGGATGTTTTGCTTGGACTTGGAGATGCGAAGCCGGAGGGGAAGTTGCCGTTTGATTTGCCGCGGAGTATGGAGGCTGTTGAGCGGGGGAGGAGCGATGTGCCTTTTGATACGCAGGATCCAGTTTATCGGTTTGGGGAGGGGTTGCGGTATCAGTGATTTAATTTGATGGGAGGGAGGGACGGGGGTTATGGGTTGGAGGAAGGTGTACAGTAGTGGAAGAAAGAAAGAAAGGAAGAAAGAAAAGGAGTTGATTCCAGGAGTCTGTGATAGATAGATCCTTGTCAAGCTTACCTACGTGCTTACGTACCTACTGTACGTACCAACCCGAGGTACAGTACATGTACCTGCGTGTACTATAGGTAGGTCGGCTTAGTCTACCGGGCCAATAGGAAGTGCTACGTACCTAGTATCTACGCATTGCAATCCTCATTGCCACTCCAGGACGTACAGTATCTACATACGGTTGGTATTACATAACATACATGTAGCTATGTACCTAATCGTACGTTTGCGTAAACTGCCGAGCGGGCTTCCAACTCACTTGTATTGTGGTGGTGTGGTGTTGTGATCATGTGTGTATGTATGTCCGTGGTCTTCGTATGTACTAGTATGTACGTAATAAGTAAGTGGTCGTGTAGATAGATACATGCAAGTACATATTTATCAAAGTGAAGATGTACGGTAGATACGTATGTAAGAGCAAACACAATCCATGCCATGTCGCATATTCTTTCTCTCAAAAACTTGGCACAAGCAATTATGAGGCTTCTAGAAATACTTTAGCAGGATCATATATGCACGTGAGTGATCACTTGTTGACTACATACTATGCAGTATGGTAAGTACTTATAAATACATTGCAGAGTTTATAGTAATGATGCAGAAATTTCGCTGGAATACTTAACTGAGCCTTCGACTTGTTCCTTGTAATTGACTTGGAAATGCATGGCTTTGCTGAAATGTCGAATTTATCATCGCTGTCTTCTGTTTTATTCGTCGTCGAGATTGAGATCGTGCCATTTCTCCAGCAAGTAATGAACGCCAATATCTTCCACCGGTGCTTCCTCCCACTCTCCCGGAGATCCGGTTCCTGTAGATTCACTATTTGCTCTCCTCTCAAACCGGAATAGCTCTTCTGATTCTGGAGGCAGCGTTACTCCTTTCTTCATGGCTACCTTGGCAACCAACTGTAGAATTCCCCTTCCAACTTTGAATCTTCTGCTGGCTGCTCGTAGGGCAATGCACATGTTCACGAAAGCTTGCTTTCCATCCTCGTGTGCCATGTCATCAAGCATGATGGGTAGAGCGACAGCTAATGGATGTATCAAGATCACAGGGAAGTGTTCGACACCCCATCTTGATATTAGCAGATCCATCAAATGACCTATAGCAACAGAGGTTGAAACCGAAGCTTTCTTCCAATATGGTGATGTCCATGACGAAGGTGTGCTTGTGATGGTCGGTTTATCTATCTGGCCCGCGGCCGACGCAGCAGCTTGTCTAGTAAGACAAAGGACGACCCAGTGATGTATAGCGCTACGACAATTAGTTTCAAATCATAAGACTTATGCTAGAGGCTCACTGTAATGCCAACACATGAGGCATGGCCTTGTCATGTAGCCTCATGCATGGTGGTAGGGTGCTTGGCCATTGTTCCAGCTTCTGTTTTAGGCTAAATAACTCAGAGACGCCTAATTGCTGATTCACTGGCCTAGCAAATGCAAGTTCCATTTCGCGGGCTGCACCGGCGACCGATGTTAAGCAAGCGAAGTGGCAAGCTTGGTGGAAATCAAGGCGTGGAGCTCGTCGAGGGTATGGTGTCCAGGTTTCAGACTGCTCCTCGTTATCGTGGTCATAAGCTGGGTGTGGTCTCTTAGGAGGCGACATGAGAAGAGTTCTTTGAGAACCAATCAAGGTGAATGAATCCAAGGCAAATAGTGCCCATTCAAGGCGGTTAATTGCCCTATCAACCTTGAATAAAGTCTCGGGCGAAATATGAGGATCCTTGCTCAGCCTTGTATGGTACTTGTCCAATTCTTTGGCGGTAAAGACTTGCTCATTGAGCACTAAAAGACCAAGTTTGTCTTGGCCGTTCATGTCGAGACTAAGAGATCTATGAGCTTGAACAGGCATGATGTAAGAAAGCAACTCACTATGTCCACTGCACGCCAGTTGTTTGAACAAGGGTCAAGGATATCCGGCCTTGCTCGGCTTCCAAGCCCTTCCTCGCCTCCATGTAGAATTGGTCTCGCAAGATAGGATGGGGCTCTTCCTCGGCGTCATCTAACGAATCAAGAAGCTGTGCAAAATGAGTGGACCGTCCAGCATCGAATCATTTAGTATACATATTCACTTACACATGCATCAGCGAGAATCATGTTGACCAGGTAGGGAGCGCATAAAGGATTGTTGAGGTCTTGAGATCTCATCGCTTCGAGAAAACTCTCTTTGTCCACCCAATGCCACCACTGGTGAGCCCACGCAAACCACAAAGAAATCAAGTGCGAAACAAAGTCGTCGTCGGTAGTGACGGTCGTCCAAGGCTTGGCCGGCACCTGGATTGGTGGATTGATGAGGTCAGCGATATTGCCTGTGTGACGGCGCTGTCTCCTTTCATGATTTGAATGCAGAAGTTGGGCATCTGCCTCGAGTGATTCTATGCCGGTTAATATCATACTGTTCGGATCGTTGAACCTGTCGTCGAGAAAGGCTTGGATATCTTCTCGGGGCGCATTACTGCGAACCAAGTTGACCAGAGATAAGACCTGCTCATGGGTGCCGATCCTGAGGGCCTCCAATATGCTATCCAGTAACTTGCGATTTGACTCGACAGACTCTAGGCGTTTCTTCACGGCGACGCGGCGGCGCATGTCCTCTGTCTCGTCCTTGATGCAATCTGTGCCATGGGCCTTGCATGCTTGACACGGAGTGCCATCGGTACACTACAACACGCTGTCAGATGATGCTACTGACGGTCAACTTCGAGGGGTTCGCCAGGGTTTTGAAATCTCGACGGACCTACCCTTGATTTTCTTTTCCTGCACGCCGAGCAAGCAAGGGAAGCCTTCTTCTTTGATGCATGGTTGTCAGTGGGTGATTGCAGTTCAAAGGGACTTGTCGGTGGTGCAGGAGCTAGAGTACGCGACCCCGATTCGGAAGTCATGGAATTCATCAGTCGTGGTCGGTGCAGGATAAGGCACAGCGTATGATTGTGGGCTCTAGATAAATATCGGCCGTTCGAAACTCGCTATCATAGGCCGGATTTGGCAGGCCGGGCGGTGAAAAAAAAATGACGGCACAATGACGTTAATGACCTGGTGCAGCACTTGCAGGAGCGCAGACATGAACGCCATAAAGACCTTCCGTCAATCTCTTATTCAACTTGGTTCTGCTACGGAGCCTTCCAGAATCCAGGTGACAACTCGGATATCATCTCCGACTAATGACTGCCATGTGATCCACTCGGGCGTTCCGAGGATGATTGGGCTGCTTGTGCTTCCTGTACCGAGTACTTGTATGCTGGCCCAAGCTTTGATGGACGGACCTTCGACCGTTGAGGCCAGATACTCCATACTGCCTATGTGCAAAATTCCTCGAAACACAAGGATCCCGATTGACCGTTTATCCGACCTGCCCATTCGGATCAACTTGAGGGCGGAGGGTGGACTTTTCACAGCATTCGTAGGTCCGGATCAGAGATCAGAGAAGCAGCATTGTTCAAGTGAGCACAGCATGGCAAATCATGGCAAATCATGGCAAATTTTTAGATACTGGGTGTTCAGCTTGGATCGGATTCCAGATCTGCTAGTGGCCTGATCAATATCGATTCTCCTCACATGGGATATCTCAAGCTGCCGTTCAGCCTTTCTTACTAATACTCGCTTAGCTAGTGCTGCTCTACTATGAGTTAATCTCATCTGGATTAGTGTTCATCGGAATTCTATCCGGGCATTCAGGCATACCTTGGTACACACCAGGCACTCCATACTCACCCCTAGTACGGCTGTTCGACTTTCGTGCACCTTTAGTACTGTACAGCATATTCTGTTCTCGAGAATCTACAGTCCTGATATTGTTTCACTTATGCCAAGCGATATTCCGTTTAGTCTTCCCTCTGGCATACGACTGAGTGTCCCTTGCAGCATGCTCCGTACTGTACAACTAATCTCTGACTCGGCATCCTCGGCGTTAAAGCTAATCGGCTCCAGCACCAGGGACCTCCCTGAGCGGTTCGTTCGGAATACCTGTTCTCTCATTGGCTACGCACTTACCACACTTGCTCGCCGCCATCATTTAATTTGCTTAGCTGCCTTACTCCCCTCTAATGTAGAGAAATCACATTCAGTATACTATTGTTAAAGCTGTGCACGCTCAAGATGAGTCTCCGTGTTATCTCCTTCACGAGTAGCGAACGTCGTTGTCCGAATACGACTCCGACTCAAAATGGATAGGGATGGCAAGGGCAGCTGCCACTCTACTATTTAACCTGACACCTCTCCATTCTCTCTCGTTTCTTTCGTGATCTCACATACTGATCCTTTCTACATCTGATATTCCTGTTGGCCATGGCTGAAGTTTCCATTGACACAGCATTTGACGCTGCTCTCAACGATGGCAAAATCAATGGTGCAATAATATGTGCAACTGATTCTCGAGGTCAATTCACATATGAGAAGTTACTAGGCGAACGAACACTCCTCTCAGGAGAGAAACAACCACATCAACTCGATGATGTGTGTTGCTTAGCTTCGGCCACAAAGCTCATGGCTGCTGTCGCCGCACTACAATGCGTTGAGGACGGTCTCCTCTCATTAACAGATGACTTATCCACCATCGTACCTGAGCTGGCGGCCAAGCAAGTCCTCACCGGTTTCTCTGAAGACGGCAAACCTATCCTCGAACCGCCAAAACATCATATCACACTCGAGATGCTCCTTACACACAGCTCCGGCTTAGCATATCATTTCATCAATCCCAACCTCCTACGCTTGAGGAAGGAAACTACTCCCGCCGCCGGAACCGACAAGAAACTACGTGTTGAAGAACTTTTCAAGGATCCACTCATTTTCCAACCAGGTACAGGCTGGATGTACAGTCCCGGCCTAGACTTCGCAGGCCTAATAATCGAACGCATCACCAAACAACCACTCATCGACCGGATGCAACAGCGCATATTCACCCCTCTAGACATCACAGAAGTACAATTCTACCCAGTAACAAGCGACACCATGAGAGCAAAAATGGTAGACCTCAACCCCTCCGACCCCGAGGGCTCCGGCAAAGCCGTCACAGGAGGCGACACAAGCATAAACCTCCGCACCTCCGGCGCATTCGGCGGCCACGGTCTCTTCATGACACCAGCAGACTACCTCAAAGTCCTGCATTCCCTGCTTGCCAACGACAGCAAACTCCTCAACCCCGAAACCGTCAACTCAATGTTCGAAAACCACCTCACATCCGCAGCAACATCATCTCTCGAAGCGGCACTCGCTGGCCCCGTAGGTCCACACTTCCGAGTCGGCACCGAACTCGGTTCAAAAGCCGGCTATGGAATGAGCGGCCTACTCACGCTGGAGGATGTGGAAGGCTGGTATGGTTCTAACACCCTGACTTGGGGCGGTGGACTTACGTTTGCTTGGTTCATTGATCGGAAGAACGATCTCTGCGGTGTTGGGGCCGTGCAGGCGAGCTTGCCGACTGATGGGCAGGTTGTGGCGGAGTTGAAGCAGGTTTTCCGCCGGGATATCTATCGGATACGTGAGGCGAGGTCTAAGGCGTAGAGCGATGTTTGTCCGGATTTAATGATCTTTTGGTCTGAACCACATACGAAATGCTTGGGACTTGGAGGAGGTCCAAAACGAAGGGAGTGGGAAGAGAAGGACGGCAGACCCGATGAAGGGGAAAAAATCTCCTACAGCATTAACACCGTACCGTTAGAACAAGAATAACAAACAAAAGACACCAATGCTCTGCTCAACAGCAACAAGTCACAATAAACCATACCTTCCATCCATTTCTCTGCTCACTCTATCTTAAGTAATAAGAGAATCCCCCTCCTCGACAACCATACCCCAGCCATACCCATAACCTCGTAGAACCAAACCTCCAAACCAGCAGCGCAACCTCACCTACCACCCGACCACCCAACCCCAAACTACGTACATACCTACGGAACAAGATCAACATCAAACCTAAGCAGCACCGAACACCCCGTCTCTTCCCCTCTAAGCCCCAACATCCTCACAAAAACCCACTCCCCCTTAACAACATACAACAACCGTACCGCAGAGACCGCGAGTTTCGGATTCGCGGCAAACGCATCGTCGCTTTTAATCAGCATCCTGAGAAACACGAGCTCGTTTCCCTCATTGTCGTCGTCGTCATCGTACTGCCATTCTAGCGTCTCGTCCCAAAGGGGATCTGTGTTGGGTGGGTTGGACCGTTTATGGGAAAGATGGGTGGGGCCAAGTTTGTGTTGTTTGTACGGTGATGTTTTTTGTTTGATTGGAGATTGACGAGTGGGATGGATTAGGGATGCTGTTAGGTAGGGTTTAATATCTGTGCCCGATTGGGGGCGAGTGGATGGGATGGGGATGGCTGTTGCGCCTGCGACGTGGACTCTTAACCGACATTTCTTGGGGGAATTTGTTGTTGGACGGAATTGGTTAATGTAGGTTGTTTTGCGGCTGTGGCGGAGACTAGCTGGTTTGAGGACGTAGCCTTCTGTGCTGGTGAAGAGGGCTTCGTTGAGTTGCATTGAGGCGTTGAAGGTTTGCCAATTTAGGGCGCAGATTTGCGCGCCGAGCGACCAGAAGGGGATTGGGTTTAGGTTGGCGGAGGATATGCGTGTCCCTTTGGGGTAGACGCGCATGAGGTGGTTGGAGTTGTGGTTGGCGATTTTGGAGGAATGCGTTGGTATGTGTGCTAGGAGGGCGGTTTCGGAGACATTGATTAGGGGGTGGTGGGGGGAGGGGTCGAGGATGCCTTTTTCGAACCAGGCGTTGTTTGGAGGTTTGACTGATTGTGCGTAGATGCCTAGGTCGGCTAGAGCTGGGATGATCATGGTTGAAGGTGGTGGTCCTTTGGCTTGTTCGTCTTCGATGCGTTGTTGTCTGGAGCGCTGGTCTACCACGTCGTCGTCTGGAACAGGTGTGTTGGGGAAGTGATATTCTACGATCACCGCAATCTTTGATCCGAGTTCTGCCAACGTGACATGCTCGCCTGCGCCTTGCTGTTCTTCAGTGCCTTTATCGCGAACTGCTTTGCTGAGAAGCCGGTCGCCCCAAACCTCGTACATGATATCGACCATTTGTTGCTGCCCTTCTGCGCCGCAATGATTTTCAAGAGATATGAAGATGGGTGCTGCACGGTAGCCTTGTGCATCGATTGATTTGGCTGCCTCGTCGTCCACAACATCTCGTATAGCTTCGCAAACTGTACGAAATGGGATTTTGGAAGTCAACGTGTAACCATGAGTGACTTTCGGCCCACTCTTGTTCTCGCCATCCCATGCATCGATCTCAACACACCTTGAGCCAGCTCTGAGTGCAACCTTGTAGCCTTCAGCAGACGAGTTGCCGTACAGTTGGCCGGCGAGAAGGTAGGTGTTGTGACTAGAGCTTATGAAGTAGTCCGGAAGAGGATGAGCGCGGTCTGTGAGCTCTGACGGGACGATCGCATGTGGTTTGTTGACCAAGGCACGAAGAGCATCAGTGTCTTGATCAGGATTGTCAAGATTAGCATCTTGTCTTGAAAGGACACCCTCATCAACGAGAAATGCTCTTAGAGCACTGCTCACCCGAAGCTGGTTTGTGACACTGGTTTCTTTTCCAGCGTGCCCTCCACCTGCTACAGTTCTCTGGTCGATCGTCTCTCCCTCATCTTCATCGTCCTCTGCTTTTGAGCCTGAGAACGGGTTCAGGCCTGAGAGTTTTGAGGATAGAGAGTTCATCTTAAATTAGAAACTGGCCAATGTGACGCGTGGTCGGCTATTCTCAAAGATGATGGCAAGTCGCTCGATACACCAAAGACGAAGAAGAAGAGCTGACTCTAGCTTGCAAATATTTATAGTAACACTTTGCTGTGAGCTAGGAGTGTCCACTAGACATGTTCAGGTCTTGTCGTGCACGGTACTGCGAGGCACGTGGAAGGCATCTGCAACTCTAGCACTGGCACAGGGGAATGAACATTGAGGAGAACCTCAAGTTGGCTGACATAAGTATGTAATTAAGGATCAAATTCCTGATATCCAGATCTACAGTAAGTTGTGGCAGACGGCATGCTACTTTTGCCGTGGCAGGTGCATGCATACCTGCAAGCAATGGCACGAACAGGCTCGATCTCATTCTCAAGGTTTGGACTGGGTCCGGTGTATCACTGAGTGATAATGGCATGCTCTTCGCCCTGATACACATCACGAAGTAGAGTCTATCAGAGTCTATCTTGCTTCGTCTGGTGAGCAGTAACGACACGAGCAGCCGTAATTAAATTTATATCAATAGCTGTCATCCGACCTATTCCTGCCCCTGTTTCCTGCCGACAGACTTGTCCCAGTGCTGTACAAATATATGTCACGATGGTTGATTCCCATCGGAAAAGGTCGGACCCAATAAATATCACGCTCAGTGACCATAGCTGGTATTCAAACCCTGTCCCTGCACAACGAGTTGCCGACCTTTAAGCGGCACATCACCCCCATACTTCAATCTCATCCCGAAGCTCACCGCGGTAGCCACGAACAATCCCGCACAAAGTAGTGATGTTCCGTATTTGTCATAATATCGTCCTCCAACCTGCGCCGTACGCTTCCTGATCATCTGCACCCGCAACGTGTAGATTACCACACTGTATAGGAGCGCTGCCACTGCCACAATCGTAAATGCAATGGCTGACGCAAGAGAGACGTTGTCGCCAAAGTTGATGAGCGCAGCTGCGATTGAGCCGAGAATGATGCTGAACTCGAGCCAAGAGAGGAATGTACGTTCAGTAGCAAAGTAGACCTTCGGTTCGACTCTCACAGGAACATGAATTTTCTTTCCTGGTGGAGCTTTGAACCGTTTAGTACCTTTAGCTGGCTGCCCTTGTGGATTAACAGAACCCATCCCACCACGTGAAGGTAACGGTGTGGTTGTGGGAATTTTATGCAGGAGACGAGACATATAACTCCCAGCTGAGATGACATGGTGTTGCACAAGAAGTGGATAGTAGTGCCACGAGCCAGAATGGCGGGCTTCTTCAAGTTTGTCTTCAGGTGCTTCTTCCTCATCGGTGTCGTAGAGGTATTCGTCTTCTACCAATGGGTGGGCAGCTATCCGTTCTTCACCATCAAGAGAGTTTCCTGGTGCACGGATTTCACCATTGGTCCCGCCATTCGCATGACCACTTTCGTGGGCATCTCGTTGCTGTTCAAGAACGTGCTCATCTAGAGCTTCTCGAGCTGCACGAAGCCTTCTATGGCCTTCGTCATCCTCTTGTTCAATGCCTCTAGGTGGTCCTTGAGCTCTTAGTTGACCAAATTCGTCGTCGGAATCATCGTCATCGACATCACTGGTCGAGATGGATGCAGTATTTGCTGGTCTCTCGATACCGAAGCGGTGAGTAATAGGTTTACGGATATCGGTATCCATCTGCGGATACCAGAAAGGTAGAAGATTGATCCTGTGCGGAAACAGTGTTGCTGTTCCATGGATGAACTTGGAGAACTTTGGTACAGCTTCGACGAGATGACTTGCAGTCAGGTCCCGTACCCATTGTGGTGGTTCCTGTCCAGCTTGGGTCTGAAGCTTGACTTCCAATACGGCGTACGGGAACCGTATGATATCTTCTGCGGGGAGTTGCTTAAAAGGCCAGTCAATGCCAATGTCCGTTCTCCTCCAATTCTTCCCTGTTCGTTGCTTGCCATCCAAATTATCCTCTCGAGTCATTGTCAATTCCGTATCTAGAGATATCCTGACTCGTGCATCTCCAAGAAGCTGGAAAGCAGTTCTATGGTAGAACGATCGTGTGACTGGCACAAGCTTTCGAGTGATCACACGATATTGAATTTCCTTCGCAAGTTGTTCAAGATCGGCAATTTCCTTCTCGCTCTTCTTGCCATCCTTTCTCATCTTAGCAAAGGCCTCCTCCACGGTGAATTTGCCGAGCATGAAAGCATTGACGTTCTTCTCTTTCAGTGTAAATCGAGCTTTGACGGATTTCTCTCCTGTCCAGTCTTCACGATGTGTTTTTCTTTCCACGAAAATGGTCTCGTTCTCCATGCCACCATACCATCGCAGTCGTATAGCTTCAGCACCCTCGGTCTTCTTCAGTCGACCTTCGTACAACTCCCAAGTATTGACATTGTCATAGTAAATGGATGTGATGGCTGAATCCTTCTCTTCAAACTCCTTATTGGGGTTAAACACCAATACTGGCAAGTGCTTCAGGATGATCAGCTTCACCTCCGTGATATTGTCGGCGTGGACCCAGTATTTTGTGGTTTGCCTGACGAAATTTTGTTGTGAACCACCCGCAGAACTGTCACCCTTCACAGGCTGTCCCCTCGTTCGCACAAGGTCGTACAACCTTGAAAGAGTAACAATAAAGGCGTCGTAATTGTCCTGGAAGAAAGGTTTCGCCTTCAACCTGGTTGCAAAGGTTGGTCGGAGAGCGATTGAGGTCTGCTTATCGTGCTTCTTGATGATCTTCTGGAAACCTGTATAGTTGAGCTGGGTATATTTGGCCAGATCGTGTACGTCGGCAATAACATCGCTAAGATCGGCTTCCAGCAGAGAAAAATCCTCTTCTAAACTCTCGTCTGTTTCAGCATCTGAAGCTCTATTCAATTCCTCCTGTCTATCCACAACCTGTTTGACTTCCTGCTCGCTGGATTTTATCCTGCCGATGATTTCATTGCTCTTCAATTTCTGGAAGTCAAAGACTTTCGTGAGTTCATCCTCGAGCTGTCGAATGAAAGCGGCTTCATCGTCGTCGGTCCACGATTCTCGCTCCCCGTCCGTGCCGTTCTTGTAAGGCTTCTTAAGCGCTTCTTTCAAGCCATCATAGTCGATATAGTGCCAATAATAATCCTTTATTAAGGATTGACGCAGCTGCTGTCCGAATCTGCAAATCGTGTGTTAGCAGTAGAAGCGTTTGCGGGAGTGGGGTAAGTTTTGCATACTTCATGCTTGACGAGTGCTAGAATACTTGTCCTAATAGCATATACTGTGAATTGTGCCAGGGATTACCGGGGAAATATTCTCCAGCAGAGTGTTAGAAAGAGCCCAGGACAAGATCTACTGTTATCACACTGCAGCTCATGCACAGAGAGCTTGGCCTGCAAAGCCTTCACAGTTGCAGCAAGAACAACTTCGACCTTTGCAGTGTTGTTCCACCTACCTACAGCCAATCGGGGTGTAGGAGAGGGAACGTGCATCACGCGCTCTCTATTCGGGATGTGAACGCTAGTGGCTAGGGTCCAGGGTTAGGGCTTCATACAAGATACCGATCATCCAATACCTGGTATTCAAGGCAGATTATAGGACTTGCTACATAGTATGTTCATTCGCAACCTTGAATGATCTGAAAGCAACGTAATAGATATATCCGGACTTGGAATTCAGCCCTAGCAACGCCAACACTGGCAATACTTTACATTCTACCTTGATTTCTCTAGCAATCACTTTTGTTTCCTCCCAATGCTGGTGTCAATTAGACTCACTGACCAAACCACCACGAAAACCGTTGCAAACCCAGCAATAATGCTTAGTGGTTTTCTCAGAGCATCAGTGAATGTATACTCATAACTGACCAACACCTGGATATCCCTCAGCTCATCCACGACATTTATTGCACTCAAGCTCAATGTTGTGCGACCAAGTGTATCCATGAACGTTTTGTGTAAACCTTGCTGCTCAGTAAGCAATGGCACATTTGTTCCGCCTGATATCTCCCACTTAGTAATCTTACTGCCCTCTGGCAAAACGATCCTGAAATCCAGTCGCTCGTACTGGACACCCTCTGGCATCTTTGGACCTTCCAGTAGTGGCACAGAAAGGACATAGGTATTAGCTGGTGTCTTCAGCTTTCGCACAGATGAACTCAAGACGTTGTTCCAGCCAATTCGAAAGCTATACTTCCACCCACCAAACACGGGATACCGTGGCTTGAGCTCTAAACTGGCTTCTCGGACCTCACTGGGTCGATATCTCGACGTCGAAACATTCCCAATGTCATCTGTATAGTATGGATCAACGCTTCCAGGCTTGAGCGGCACTCTTAGCTCCTTCAATGCCGAACTCGGCATGTTCTGGTAGAAATTGGATGTAGCCCAAATCACACGATCGAAGTTATCTTTGAGCGTCGCCCCATCGTTCCTTAGCCAGTACCGTTCTTCAGTAGCGAGGTTCCCACCCCAATGAGAGACTTCAATGTCACGCTCTAGGACTGAAGCAACAAGGACTGGCTTGGTAAACTCATAGCGCACACTGACGGGGTAGATAGCTCCAGCTTCGACCTTGGTATCGTATGGCCCGTATGTGATCTTTGTACCTTGAACTTCGGGATCTTTGGATTTAGAGAGACCGGTTGTGGTAGTGTAGTCGGGGATTTCGGCGGAGGAGAGCTTGATGTTGGTCTTTTGCTTGAGAGTTGCATAAGCGGAAGGGAAGTATGCCGAGAAAGAGTAAGTAAGGTATTGCTTGTCTTGCTGTTGGATTTGCGCAGGTAGAGGTGTAAGGGCACCGAGGACATGGTAGGATATCGCAAGGGTTAGCTGGCTTTGAGAGGCTAGTGGATCGGCGAAAGTGACAATGTAGTATTGCGATGGTCTACTAACGTTAGTTCTGCTTCTCAACCACAAGTCGATCTCTCACTTCGTAGTCGTTCCATCAGCTCCCGTCAGAGCAGACATAGCAGCTAGCCTGACCTTGAATGGTGGTTTGGCAGCATCTTTCTTGTCCCGAACCTCAATCCCACCGATCTTTCCTATCTGATCATATTCAAACGGTAGATAATATTCAGACTGTGGCTGCTTGTCTACATTGGACACAACGACATTGATAGTTTCCCTCACATATCCCTTCTCGAGGTTTGTTGTCCGTACAAGGTTGACATTCTCAAAGACTTGCGGAGGCTTGAAATCCGCATGCAATATTTGTCGTGACTGTTCCTCATTCGTAGAGTTGACTTGGCTTGCAACTGCAGCAGTGACCAGCGTGCATGCTGCCCATAGTATAGGTATCCTCATCGTTGCATGAGGTTGGGTGTAGTGGGACCAACGAGAAAGTGAGCGAGTGTGTATCGTGTCCATACTGAGAGACGTGGCCCTGATATTTCGGCCTCAGGCAGCTTTCGTTCTACCTTCCGTGTCCGCAACTTACTTCTTTCCTTCTCCCATTGGCCGAAGCTCGTCTCTACATCGCAATCTATATACTGTACATCGAACCGTTCACAACCAAGCTCTCACCTTGCTCACCCTCGCCCAGCATGGCCTCAAAACTAGTCCCCCTCGCCGCCCGACAGGCAATGCGCTCACTCACACGAACAACCCGTCAACCACTCCTAAAACTCGAGCGACCACTCTCCACAACCTCACAACGCCGCAGCGAAGCACTCTCAAACGTAAGTCTCACCTCCAGAAAGAAACTCCCAAACAACCCAGCCCGCCTAATAAAAACATCCAATATAGCACCGAAACTCCCCCATCAACAACCCCTCCATCCCCTTCAAATTCACCGACCAAAACCAGAAAATCGTAGACGAAATCCTCAAACGCTACCCCCCACAATACAAAAAAGCCGCCGTAATGCCCTTGCTCGACCTAGGCCAGCGCCAACACGGCTTCACCTCGATAAGCGTCATGAACGAGGTCGCTCGCGTTCTAGACATGCCACCCATGCGCGTCTACGAAGTCGCAACCTTCTACACCATGTACAACCGCAATCCTGTAGGAAAATACTTTGTGCAAGTCTGCACGACGTCGCCCTGTATGCTGGGTGGCTGCGGGTCGGATGTTATTTGGAAGACGTGTCAGGATTTTCTGGGTCTGCATAATGGCGAAATGAGTGAAGATGGGATGTTTAGTTTGCTTGAGGTTGAGTGTCTGGGGGCTTGTGCGAATGCGCCGATGATACAGATCAATGATGACTATTATGAAGATCTTACGCCCGAGACAACGATACAATTGCTTCAGGCTCTCAAAGATAGCGCTACTCCTGGATACGATGTGACTAAGATTCCACGACCAGGACCACAGATGTACGAGGGGAAGCAGAGGATGACGTGTGAGCCGAGAGCGGGTCAGACTACGTTATTGCAGGAGCCATACTCGACCCAGCATGTGAGGACAGATGGAGAGCTATGAGAAAGAACCGTGTTGTGATACACCTCAATGAATGGAAGATGTGCTTGTTATTGTCAATCGGAGTTGCGGGTTGTATATTATACAGCAAGCAGGTCTTTTGACCCAGCGTACAGCAGAAAGGGAATTCTATTTTAAATTCAACCACCACGTGAATCAGCTGTACGGCGAGCTCATCTGCTGCAATGTCGAGGAAATGCTGCCCTCTGTGACATACACCTGCGTATATGATCTTTGATCGAGCAATCAACTTCCCAGGCAAGTAG